>BPLR01016432.1:0-212179 GCA_021605095.1 Caerostris extrusa
GAAAGTAACCGGACTATTGATGAATGGATGGAATAAATGATCAAAAAGTGGTAGATTGCATGTTATCGAATAGAATAAGTGTTTTTAAAGGATACTTTATCAAAAATATAACATAGACATTGATAGGATGAATAATTTCCTGAGGAATACTAAGTTTTTAACAGGAACCACTCTCTTTACAATGTTTAAAACATGATTCTCAAATATTTTGATGTCTGGATGCATTTAAAAAAAGCAACAAATAATTGTAGGTTAACTACATACAAATTTTTTATAAATAAGCAAATGCTACTAACACCTCACAGATTTTTTGTCCAGATAGTCAATTTTACTTACAAGCGGCGGAGTCTGAAAGGCTATAATTGAAATTTTTATAGCATGGAAAATCAAATTGACGCCAGCGTTCTTATTAGCCAATCATGGAAGCCTCTCAGTTTCTCGAAATGGCGTAATTTTACTGTTTTGTGACTTTTATGTGAAGAAAGAAGATAAAAGCAAACAGAAAGGTTAGTTGTCTGTAAGAAAAACTATATTTGAAGGTGACTTTTAAGAGATGCAGTAATCGAGTTTGTTATTTAAATATTGCACATAATCAAGGAAAAAAACATTATCTTGTTTACTTAATTTTACATTATGAGGTAACAGACATGTTTTCATTTCGTATGTGTCTACTTTTGAACAGAGATTCTTTACAACCAGAATGAAAAAAAATCAATATTGTTTTAAAATTATTTTGCTAGAATTTCCCTTGAAACATATTTATATATATAGAAAATCACTAAACCTATGTTAAATAAAGGCATTCGAACTTTTAAAAAACAACTATCGAAATCCCTTTCGCATTAAAAAATTAACATTGAATTAATGCGTAAAGAAGTTAGAAGAATTAAAATCAAAATTAGAACTAACAAAAAAGAAATATAAATACAGATATTAATCTCGAAACTAATAAAACAATTTATTAATTTATGGTGCATTCATTGCGGATTAAATAAAACGCTTGATTAATTCAAATTAAGAATTAATTTGTTTTACATTGTTGTGAGGAACCCATAAACCCTTTTTTTTTACAGTTGGAGATTCATCACTTCGTATCCACCAACCATGTTTAATTTCATATCTGAATCCGAATTCAAAAATAACCATCTCCATTGCTAACAACCGGGAATTTAATAACGGGTATTAGTACTATCTGTCTTGAAGAAATTTTATCGGAAATGTATTCCGAAATAGCTAATTAATAATGTCCGCTCCACTGATTACTGTACTCTCTTGATCAGTAGGGGAGAAACGGTGGTAGTAAGAGAGACATCTGGACGAAAAGCTCTGAAGTTTTGGAAGTTCTTTTCCCTAAGGCAAACCGTTTTGAGAAATTTTGGGGGGAACATGTGTAATTTATTGAATTGGAATAAAAATATAGAGAGAATTAAAATGTTTTATGCTTTTTGAAAAAACCATTGAATTGATTCTTTAAATATTAAATTTAATCGTGCTCTTTATTTGATATTAAATACATCAGAGAAGATTTAGTTGCATTACGGTAGTTCAAAAAACGTTGTAAGATATTTTTTTATTTGTTTTTTGTGGGATTTATCTGTAAATATATTTAAATTAAGAGCAATTCCAAGTAAACTGTGTTTTTAGAAAGGCTAATCATTTAGAGAAATTTTTTGATAACATAATTTATTTGTGGATTAGGAATAACGAACATATAAAATTAAACATGGAAAAAAAATTAAATTGGTTCTTCAATAATTAAATTTAATCATGTCCTTTATTTGATACTAAATTTGCCAGCGAATAATTCGTAGCATTATTATTTCAGCAATTATTGACATCGGTTTTCATTTTCCCTTTTGCTATATTTGTGGAATTCATGCAATTTTCAGCTATCATTAATACATACAACATCTTTTAACTAGATGGAATGTTAGGTATTTTGAACTATTTTAGCCTAATTGTCAGGTTAATTGATTTGCTCTTGGTTATTCATTACTTAATCATTATTATTATTATTTTCATCATATTTAGATTTTGGCATTAATTAAACTTTCAAAAATTTATTTTTAACCAGGCTCGTTAATTGATACTAAATTTACCAGCTAATAATTCTTCACATTTCTATTTCAGCAATTCTTGACATTAGGTTTCATTTTCCCCATGTTATATTTGGGGGATTCATGCAATTCTCAGATATCATTAATATATATATATATATATATATATATATATATATATTGTGTTTTAAAAATTAAGTATTAGATATTTTTAACTTTTTAGCTTAATGTTTGGGGTAACATTTAATTATTCTAGGTTATTATTTTTAATATTTTGATTATTATTTTTATTTTGTCATTCTATTTAAAGTTGGTATTAATCACACTTCCGAAAACAGAAAATATTATTTTTTGTACCTAATTATCCTTTTATTGAAAAACATTTTTGCTTTTAGTTAAAAAATATTCTAGTAAAAAGGAAAGCAAGTATTGATAATATCTCTCTTGGAGAATTTTTATCAGGAAGCTATATAAAAATAGCCAGTTAATGATTTCCGCTCCATAAATTGCTGTACGAGATCAGTAAATGATATTAAGGAAACGTATTTAGACTTATTGGCAAAACTCTTGAGTGTTTGATTTTCTTTCCCTTAGTTTTCCTATTTAAGAAATATGTAGTTGAACATCATTAAAATGTTATGTGCATTTTTAAGGGTACACTGTAAGTAATTGAAGAAGCTTTTAAATGTTAAATCAAACAGAACTGAATTCTGCTTATTAAATTACCATCAAATACATCTACTAAGATTTCGTAGCGGAATAAATTCTTTTTTCACTTCTTTTTTAGTTCTTTAGGACTGACTTACAACCGATTTTCAAGGGCTTTTTCAGTTAACATTGATCCATGTATTTAATCATCAAATTTTACATCATTTTACATTATTGGATGTTATATACAGTTTGGTTATAATTAAAGTGACCCTATTCGGACTCTTCTAGAACCCGTGCTACCTAACGGATTTTGGATGAAACTTCGTATATACGTGTACGGACCATGGGGAAAAGATTTTTGCAATAAGAAAATAGTTCAAATTTTGGGAAAGGGAATAGCGACGCTTAAAAAAAGACAAAAAAATTTGTTAGAACCATTAAAATTTATTCACGTACAGAATATGTTCAACGTGTGTTCCATTGTCATCAATATCGTTTATTTATTGATTAGGAATAACGATCACATACAATTAAAAATGGAACAATGTCAATTGAAATCATTATAAAGAAAGATATAATTTTAAATCGTTATACTCTAAAGATATAAACTGAAATTTTCTAAATGAACAAAATATTTGTTTTGTATGGACAATATAAAATAAAAATAACAGGTCATTTTTAATTTATTTAATATTAATTTTATTTTTAAAATATGTTTTATTTCAAATGTGGCTACTTTGACAAATGATCCTTCCAACTAGAACGAAAAAAAAATCAATTATTAGTTTTTGTCAAGTTTTTAAAATTGTAACCGTGCTTCCTCCTACGATTTGGAGAGCGCGCACCCTGTGGCGTTCAGGAGAAATGGTCAGATTGGCAAACAAACTCTCACCCGAGAAGAAATATATTAACAGGTGGGCTGAAAATTTTGGGGAAAACATGTGTGATTTATTGAATTGGAATAAAAATATAGAAAGAATTAAAAAGTTTTATGGCTTTTTTTTTAGATATCATTTAATTGATTCTTTAAATATTAAATTTAATCGAGATCTTTATTTTAGCAGATTTCGTTGCATTATCGTAGTTTAAAAAACGTTTGAAGAATTTTATTTTTGTAGAGTGTATGTAATTTTTAGTTTTCATTAATATATTTATTGTAATTTTTAACAAACTGGGTATTTAGAAAAGCTAATCATTTAGAGAAATATTTGATAATATCATTTATTTATTAATTTGAATTAACGAACAGTTAGAATTAAAAATGGAAATAAAATTAATTTGATTATTGAATAACTAAATTTAACCATGCTTATTATTTGATACTAAATATATGCTAGTACATATATAAATATTCTAATTTAGAGATTATTGAAATCCGCTTCTGTTTTCCCTTTGCTGTTTTTGTGGGATTTATTAAAATTTCAGCTGACATGTATATATATCATCGTCTAGCAAGATTGAATATTAGATATTTTTGACTATTTTAACGTAACTATTCACTATATTTATTAGATTCTTACAATTTTCAGCTGTCAATTATATATTAATCATATTCATGAAATTTAAATTTTAGTATTAATTAAAATTTCGAAAAACTTATTTTAGCCACGATTTTCATTTAAGACTAAATTTACCAGCTAATAATTCGTAACATTTCTATTTCAGAAATTATTGGCTTTAGTTTTCGTTTTTAATTTACTGTATTTGTGAGATTCACGCAAGTTTCAGCTATCGATAATATATATAATTTCGTTTAGCAAGATTGAATGTTAGATGCTCTTAACTATTTTAATGTAACTGTCAGGTTGACATTTATTTTGGTCTCAGTTATCAATGATATTTTGATTTCGTAGTAATTGAACTTTCTGAAATATTTATGTGAACCGTGCTCTTTTATTTGATATTAAATTTACCAGACAATAATATGTTACAATTCTATTTCATCAATTATTGACAATGGTTTCCTTTTTCTATTTATTATATTTGTTGGATTCATGCAATTTTCAGCTATCATTAATATATGAAATATCTTCTAGCAAGATAAATTTTCATCTTTTAACTATTTTAATTGACAATTCTTTTTTTTTTTTTTTTTGTTATCATCAAGATATCCGTGCAATTTTCAGCTGTCATTAATGTATATAACATATTTTTGCAAGATTAAATGTTAGATGCTTTTAACTATTTTAATGTAATTGCAAGCTGACTTTTATTTGTTCTCGATTATCATCATTTTATTATTATTGATTTCGTGATATTTAGATTTGGTATTAACTAAACTATCCAAAAGACTTATTTTAACTATGCTATTTGTGTTATACTACATTAGCCAGATAATAATTCGTAATATTACTATTTCATCCAATAGTGAAATTATTAGACAGCAATTATTAACAGTTTTGGTTTTGTATTTACTATATTCATTGGATTCATGTAATTTTCATCAATCATTAATGCATATAATATCTTTAACTGGATGGAATGATAGATATTTTTAACTACTTTAACATAATTGTCAGGTTGACATTTATTTGTTCTCGTTTATCATTACTTAATTATTATTATTGTTGTGGTATTTACATTTGGTATTTATTGAGTTTTCAAAAGCTTGTTTTAACCATGTTTTTTATTTGATATTAAATGTACCAGCTAATAATTCGTAACATTTCTATTTCAACAAAACACTAGCTTTCGTTTTTCATTTGCTATATTTGTGGTATTCATGCAATTCTCAGACATCTTTAATATATATTGTCTTTTAGCAAGATTAAATATTAGGCATTTTTAACTGTTTTAGCTTAATGATTGGAGTAACTAACCAATTATGAAGCTAAAACAGTTAAAAATAACTTTTAAGCAGTGAAGTAAATTTATTTATTCTCGGTTATTAATTTTTAGTATTTTGATTATTATTATATTTTGTAATTATGTTATTCCGCTGAGAGTTGAGGATAATTAAACTTTTCAGGAAAAAAAAAATGTTCTTCGTGTAGTTATCTTCATACACAAAAAAATTAGTTACTTTTAATAGAAAAAAAAAGTGAGTCGGTATACATGTTAACGATTTTTTTATCCGAAAAATTAGATGGGTTTAAAAATATTTCATTAATTATTTATATTTCCTATTTGCTATGCCACTTATGTAAGGGATGTTAAGAAAGACATTTGGGGAAAGCTTTTGTGTTTTCAATTCCTCTCCTCTGGGATAATTATGAAATTGTTACAAACTTTTGTGAATTATTGAATAAGAATAAAATAATGTCCTTTTTGGAGATCCAATTGAATTTGTTATTTAAATATTTCCTTAATCAAATGAAAAGCATGATCTTCTTTGCTTAATATTATATTATGAATTAATAGTCAAAGTATTATAAGTAAGTAAAAGGCAATGTATATAAAGTCAAAGCAAGATATGTAATTAAGAACATTATTACAGCATGTTTGTTGTATCAGTAAAAATTTATCGTAAGCTCTGTGGGCATGCAAAACACTATGCTTAGTAATCAGTTATAATGCACTAATAAGGTATACAGTACAAAGAATGTAGAACTATTTCAATTCTAACGACAAATCACTAGAAGATGTATCAAGATCAAAAGTACAAAAGATAGTAATTAATCTATATGTTATTATGGTAATCTAACATCTTTTAACAAGAATGAGTTACAGATAGTGTTATTTGTTTTATCTCTAATACCTGTGGAATTATAAGTATTTAACTCAATTATTAGATTGTTTTTATTTTTTAGGTTAATGCTTTAATATTAATTAAACTTGCCAATTTTTTCGTTGTTGTTTTCTTTAGATATAATTTTTTTTACTCATTAAAACTATTTTCTTTAATAAAAGATTATCTAAATTTACATTATAACAAAAAGTTATACAAAGAATGCCACAATCACTTTTGTGTAGATACGGCCTACCAAAAGAAATTACATGTTTTGTAGGTAATTAAATTAATGTAGAGAAATATTGGTGGAACATCTTAAGCTATCTCTAAAGATATAATGAGAAACAAATTTATAAAACAATGGGGCATAACGTTACAGAAAAGGCTAAAAATGCCTGCTATTTACAACAATATAAGCCTGAAATATATAATTTTGATTTGCGAATAACATTCCACGTATTTAAACAATCCAGGACCATTACGAACAAGTTTCAACGCTAAACTCATTAGAGGTTAAGGATGTGTTCGTATATAAAAAATTTTAGTGTCAATGGGGTACAAATCGGAAGATCTTGGTGGCCAGATGGTTCCGTCTCTGTCAATCCTTAACGGAAAGGAGCGTTTCAGATTTTCAGTACTATTCACTGAAATGTCCCATCGTTCTAAAACTACATACGAAATTGTCGAAAAGTTGCAAGAATATATCCAGGGAATAGGAAGGGGAAACACTGAAAGGAAGGATTGAAAGATTGGAATAATGATTCGCTTTCAACTGAAAACGTCCTCTAGCGCCAACTTTCTGTTTATGTGCTTCCATTTATGTGCCTTTTGGATACTTTTTAGCACACATTCATTACGGAATTTTTTATTGCATAATCAGTTTACTGTTTTATACAACATTTTAAATTGATAGAGTGAATAACTAATATATTATTAATTACCGAACAGAACATATTTTTCTGTTAGCAAATTATAAAACAGTTTGTCAATTTTATTCATGAGTAATTACTTTTAATTAAAAGATATAGAAAAGATAATTATACATTTTATGCAGGTTTAAATTTCCTACTTCGAAAAAGAAATAAATGAAAAACTTGAGAATGTTAACCTATTCATTGAATATTATGTAACATATTACGTTAGGATTATTTAATTTTTTTTTCCAACGACAATTTTAATAAAGTATTTTTATCCTAATACATTTTGTGTAATCACTAAGCAATTTTTTGTTAAAATAAACTTGTTTATTCATCTGACTCTGTTAGTAAGAAATACTCATACATTAGATTAATTATATTAAAAATAAAGATTTATTACCATATATAATGCATAGGAAAGCATCTAGTATTTCAATTATTCTTATTAATAGGATTTAAATTTTAAATTTTTCAATAAAAATTATGTACTTCACTGATAAAAATTATTGTTGTAATACATTATGTATCGAAGTGCATGATGCAAAAAGAATTAAAATTAAAATCTTTAAAATTTACCAAGTAGACTCAAGTTTTTGTTTCATTATATATTTATTAAGTTTTAGAAATATTTATAGATATTAGATATATTTATATATTATTATATATATTTATTTACTTGTTTCGCTTTATTATTAAAAATATGTACTTTACTGTTAAAAGTAATTGTTGAAGTACGTTATGTATACGAAGAGCATGATGCAAAAGAATTAAAATAAAAATTTAATATTTTCCAAGTACGCTTAAATTGTTCCCTATCATTAGATATTTTTATTTCTGAACTGGAAACTTTCACCGAATGAATATTCAAAATTCCCTATCTTACTGTTATTTAGATTCATTAAATCTAATCATTTAATCAATAAAAATTTCATCATAGAAAAGAGATATACATAATGAGTTCGAAACTACCATGCTACTCATAACGCTCCAGAAATATTTCAGCTCTTCTTTAATCAGCAAAACTATCATTACCGGATCGATCAGCTACGGAGAAAATCCAGGCATCTTCACCAAGAGCACTTGAACTTCAACCAAATCGAATTAATCCAGCCCAGCATAAAACTCAACAGGAAAATTTTTAGTTCCACTTAGCCATCCGATTCCATCGATGTCACGTCAGGGCAATTCCTGTGCTCGTTTCCTGATCTTTTCTAGTGGGCGAAGCTGGAATGTTACTGCTGCTGCTCCACGCTGCTTCATTGTTGTAATTAGTGCTCCATTCAGTTGGCCATTGTTTTGATAGGACGGAAACTATTCGGGTTTCAATTAGAATTCGGTTTCCATGTCACAGGTAACTGGCTTATTTGTACACAGGCACTCCCGTGTTTACTTTAACGAACATTGTTGAGATTATGGAGGTCGTTACTGCCGAAGGAAGATATGTTTATATTGTGCGAGCCAGTAATCGAAATGAGATCATTTGTTTGCTTTAAGCAGTGGTTAAAGAATAGAACATAGTGGAAAATAGTATTGGACAAAATAATGTGACTCATTGATGGATGGATTGAATACTTAAATTTCTGTCGAAAGTGTTAGATTGCATGTAATCAAAATGAATAAGAATTTTAAAGGATACTTTTAACAATATTATATTATGACATTGTTAGGGTAAATAATATCCTCAGGGATACTAATTATTAACAGGAACAGCAGCTTTTTCAGTGCTTAAAACAATGGTTCTCAAATATTTTGAAGTCCGGACGCATTTAAAAATCTACAATTAATTTTAGGTGCACTATATACAAGTTTTAATAAATAAGTAAACGCTACTAATACCTCACAGTTTTATATCCTGATAGTCAATTCTGCTTATAGAGGTGGAGTCTCAGAGTGTACAATGAAAATTTTTATAACACTGAAAATCACATAGACGCTAGCATTCTTAGTAGCAATCAAAAGTCACTCCTCTCCGTTTCTTGAAATGGAGCAACTGTGCGGATGGGAGACTTTTTACGTGAGAAAAGATGATAAAAAGCAAACAGTATGGTTAGTTGTTTGTAATGAAACTTCTAATCACTAAGCAATTTCTTGTTAAAAAATAAACTTGTTTATTCACCTAATTCTATTAATAAGGAATAAGTAAGATTATTTAAATTTTTAGATTTATTTTTTATCGCTTGATAATTTTCGTGTAATCACTAAACAGTTTCTTGTTAAAATAAACTTGTTTATTTATTTGACTCTGTTAATTAGAAATAAATTGGATTAATTTTCATAAAAAATTATGTTAAATTAAACATATATAATGTATATGAAAGCATTTAGTATTGTAATAATTATTACTGATAGGATTTATTTTTAAATTTTTTTTTTATAAAAATTGTGTACTTCACTAATAAAAGTTATTGTTGTAATAAGTTAAGTATACGAAGAGCATGATACAAAGTGGAATTAAAATTAAAATTTTTATATTTTCAAGTAGGCTTAAGTTTTGCATTATTATTAATATCTTTTAAGTATCACATTATATTTATTTATTAATAGATATATTTATTTATTATTAGATATATTTATTTATTAATAGATATATTTATTTATTACTAGATATATTTATTTATTATTAGACATATTTATTTACTTGTTTTACTTTATTATTAAAAATTATGAACTTCACTGATAAAAGGAATTTTTGGAGTACGCTATGTATACGAAAATCATGAGACAAAAGAATTAAAATAAAATTTTAATATTTAAGTTTTTCTCTATAATTAGATATATTTATTTCTATGTTGGAAACTTTCACTGAATGGATTTTCAAATTCCCTATCTCACTGTTATTTAGATTCAGTTATCTAATTACTTAAACAATAAAAATTTCATTATAGAAACGCAATATACATAATGAGTTCGAAACTACCACGGTACTCATAACGCTCCAGAAATATTTCAGCTCTTCTTTAATCAGCCAAACTATCGTTACCGGATCGATCAGCTACGGAGAAAATCCAGGCCATCTGCACCGAGAGCCACTTGAACTTCGACCAAATCGAATTAATCCTGCCCTGCATAAAACTCTACAGTACAATTTTTAGTTCCACTCAGCCATCCGATTCGATCAATGTCACGTCGGGGCAATTTCTGGTCTCGTTTTCTGATGGGTTCCAGTGGGCGACGCTGGAAAGTTACTGCTGTTGCTCCACGCTGCTTCATTGTTGTAATTAGTGAGTCCATTCAGTGTCCATTGTTTTGATAGGACGCAAAGTACTCGGGTTTCAATTAGAATTCGGTTTCCATGTCACAGGTAACTGGCTTATTTGTACACAAGCACTCGCGTGTTTACTTTTAACGAACATTGTTGAGATTATGGAGGTCGTTGCTGCCGAAGGAAGATATGTTTATATTGTTGGAACCAGTAATCGAAATGGAATCATTTGTTTGGTATTAAACAGTGGGGATAGAATGGAAAACAGTGTTAGATAAAGTAATCGGACATATTGATGGATGGATGGAATAAATGGCTATGGAAAGTGTTAGATTGCATGTAATCGAATTGAATAAGTATTTTTATTTAATACTGTTAACAATGTCATATTATAAAAGGTAACATACTCAATACAAATAACATTGATATGGTAAATACTAAGTTATAGAATGAACAACTAATTTTTTCAATGATTAAAGTAGTGGTTCTCAAACGCTTTGAAGCTTGGGTGCATTTAAAGAATTATAGGCTTTTAAATATACAAAAATTTTGACAAATAAGCATAGTAAATATAAAAATAAATATAGTACTTGTTTTTCCTATTCAAATAAAAGTTTTCATTGTAAAAAGCTAAATTTTCTGGTTGCTTTTTATTTTCTTTCTTCCATAATAAATGGCTAAAGAAAGTGTTAGGTCGCATGTTATCGAAATGAATGTGTTTTTTATATGAAACTTTTAACAACGTTACATAATGACATTGATAGGGTAAATTATATCCCCAGGAATACTAAGTTTTAGCAGGAATAGCAGCTTTTTCAATGCTTAAAACAGTGGATCCCAAACATTTTAAAGTCTGGACGCATTGAAATATCTACCAATAATTGTATGTGAATAATAGTATGTGAATTATATAAAAAATTTTGATAAATAAGGTAATAATAAGGTATAAATAATTTTTAAAAGTAGCGTTTACCAAAATTGAATTTTTGATAAACGCTACTAACACCTAGCCAGTTTTATATCCAGATAGTCAATTCTACTTACAGATGGCAAGTTTCAGAGTATACAATGGAAATTTTTATAACATTGAAAATCACATAGACGCTGGTATCCTTAGTAGCCAATCATGGAAGTTACAACTCTCAGTCTCTCGAAATGGAGCAATTTTGCTGTTTGGAGACTTTCAATGTGAAGAAAGGAGATAAAAAGCAAACAGTACGGTTAGTTGTTTGCAATGAAACTACTAATCACTAAACAATTTCTTTATTCACCTAATTCTATTAATAAGGAATAAGTTACATTAATTGTCTTAAAAATAATGTTAAATTACCCATATATAATGTATATGAAAGCATTTAGTATTGTAATTATTATTACTAATAGGATTTAAATTTCAAATTTTTTTAATAAAATTTATGTACTTCACTGATAAAAGTTAGTGTTGTACTAGGTTAAGTATATGCAGAGCATGATACCAAAGAAAAAAGGAAAATTTAATATTTCCAAGTAGGCCTAAGTTTTGCTTTATTATTAAATATACACAGTCCAGTAACATTAATGGGACCACAACCTAATTTCGACGTTAACCAATCAGAAAGGCAGGTGGCAGCACATTGCAGTGGAGTGTATATGAAGAATTCCACTTAATACCACATTCCACACTCCACTTAAAGCCAGAATATACAAGAGTGTATATTCGGCTTTTGACAGGTCGTCACATTAATGTGAATGGACCGTGTATTTATTAAGTATTAGATATATTTATTTATTATTAGATGTATTTATTTATTATTAGATGTATTTATTTATTATTAGATGTATTTATTTATTATTAGATATATTTATTCACCAGTTTTGCTTTAATATTAAAAATTATGTACTTTACTGATATTGTTGTACTACGTTATGTATACGAAGAGCATGATGCAAAAGAATTAAAATGAAAATTTAATATTTTCCAAGTTGGCTTAAGTTTTTGTTCTATCATTAGATATATTTATTTCTGAACTGGAAACTTTCACCGAATGAATAGTCAAAATTCCCTATCTTAGTGTTATTTAGATTCAGTTATCTACTTACTTAATCAATAACAATTTCATTACAGAAAAGCAATATACATAATGAGTTCGAAACTACCATGCTACTCATAACGCTCCAGAAATATTTCAGCTCTTCTTTAATCAGCAAAACTATCGTTACCGGATCGATCAGCTACGGAGAAAAATCCAGGAATCTGCACCAAGAGCCACTTGCACTTCAACCAAATCGAATTAATCCTGCCGTGCATAAAACTCTACAGAAAAATCTTTAGTTCCACTTAGCCATCCGATTCCATCGATGTCACGTCAGGGCAATTTCTGCTCTCGTTTTCTGATGGTTTCTAGTGGGTTGAAGCTGGAAAGTTACTGGTGCTGCTCCACGCTGTTCATTGTTGTAATTAGTGCTCCATTCAGTTGTCCATTGTTTTGATAGGACGGAAACTACTGGGGTTTCAATTAGAATTCGGTTTCCATGTCACAGGTAACTGGCTTATTTGCATTGAGGCACACTCGTGTTTACTTTAACGAACACTGTTGAGATTATGGAGGTCGTTACTGACGAAGGAAGATTTGTTTGTATTGTTGGAGCCAGTAATCGAAATGAGATCATTTGTTTTGGTATTAAACAGTGATGATAGAATGGAAAACATTGTCGGAGATAATAATCGGACATATTGATGGATGGTTGGAATAAATGATTAAGGAAAGTGTTAGATTGCATGTCATCGAATTGAATAAGTATTTTTAAAGTATACTTTTAACAATGATATATTGTGACATTGATAGGATAAATAATATCGGCTCGTAATCAAATCGGTTTTCAATGCATAAAAAAAAGGTTCTCAAATATATTATAGTCTAGACGCATTTAAAAACTACAAATTATTGTAGGCTCAGTATATAAAAATTTTTGATAAATATGTAAAACGCTACTAACACCTCACAGTTTTTTATCTAGATAGTCAATTCTACTTTCAGAAATGAAAATTTACTGGAAATTTTTATAACATTGAAAATGACATGGAAGCTAGCGTTCTTAGTAGCCAATCATGGAAGTTACTCCTCTCAATTTGTCGAAATGAAGCAATGCTGCTGTTTGGCGATTTTTAATAGAAGAAAAAGAAAATAAAAACAAACAGTATGGTTAGTTGTTTGTAAAAGAAACTACTAAACACTTAACAATGTCTTGTTAAAATAAACTTGTTTATTCACCTAATTCTATTAATTAGGAATAGGTTAGATTAATTATCTTAAAAATAATGCTAAATTACCCATATATACTGTATATGGAAGCCTTTAGTATTGTAATTATTATTACTAATAGGATTTAAATTTCAAATTTTTTAATAAAAATTATGTACTTTACTGATAAAAGTTACTGCTGTACTACATTAAGTAGACGAAGAGCATGATATCAAAGAATTAAAAGGAACATTTAATATTTCCAATTAGGCTTATGTTTTTTGCTTTATTATTAAATATATTTATTAAGTATTAGACATGTTTATTTACTAATAGATATATTTATTTATCATTAGATGTATTTATTTATTATTAGATATATTTATTTACTTGTTTTCTTTATTATTAAAAACTATGTACTTCACTGATAAAAGTAGTTGTTGGAGTTCGTTACGTATACGAAGAGCATGATGCAAAAAGAAATAAAATAAAAGTTTAATATTTAAGTTTTGCTCTATAATTACACGTATTTATTTGAACTGGAAACTTCTACCGAATGAATATTCAAAGTTCCCTATCTTACTGTTATTTAGATTCAGTTACCTAATTAGTTATTCAATAAAAATTTCATTATAGAAAAGCAATATACATAATGAGTTCGAAAACTTACATGCTACTCATAACGCTCCAGAAATATTTCAGCTCTTCTTTAATCAGCAAAACTATCATTACCGGATCGATCAGCTACAGAGAAAATCCAGGCATCTGCACCGAGAGCCACTTGAACTTCAACCAAATCGAATTAATCCTGCCCTGCATAAAACTCTGCAGGAAAATTTTTAGTTCCATTTGGCCATCCGATTCCATCGATGTCACGTCAGGGCAATTTCTGCTCTCGTTTTCTGATTATTTCTAGTGGGCGAAGCTGGAAAGTTATTGCAGCTGCTCCAATCTCCTTCATTGTTGTAATTAGTGCTCCATTCAGTTGTTCATTGTTTTGATGGGACTGGAAACTACTCGGGTTTCAATTAGAATACGGTTTCCATGTCACAGGTAACTGCCTTATTTGTACACAGGCACTCTCGTGTTTACTTTAACGAACATTGTTGAGATTATGGAGGTCGTTACTGCCAGAGGAAGATATGTTTATATTGTTGGAACCAGTAATAGAAATGAGATCATTTGTTTGGTATTAAACAGTGGTGATAGAATGAAAACAGTGTTGGAGATAGTAATCAGACATATTGATGAATGGAGGGAATAAATGGCTATGGAAAGTGTTAGATTGCATGTTATCGAATTGAATAAGTATTTTTTAAAGGATACTTTTAACAATGTTATATTATGACATTGATAAATACAGTTATACCACTATATAATTCATATAAAAAAGCATGTAGTATTTTAATTATTCTTACTAATAGGATTTAAATGTTAATTTTTTTTTTTTAATAACAATTATGTACTTAACTGATAAAAGTTATTGTTGTAGTATGTTATGTATACGAAGAGATTGATGAAAAGAATTAAAATGAAAATTTAGCATTTTCCAAGAAGACTTTAGTTTTGAATTATTATTAGATATATTTATAGATATATATGTTTATTGTTACATATATATTTATTTACTAGTTTTTGCTTTATTATTTAAAATTATGTAATTCACTGATAAAAGTTATTGTTGCACTACATTATGCATACAAAGAAAATGATGCAAAAGGATTAAAATAAAAATTTAATATTCTGCAAGTACGTTTAATTTTGTTTTATAATTAGATATATTTATTTCTGAGCTGGAAATTTTCACCGAATGAATATTCAAAATTGCCTATCTTACTGTTATTTAGATTCAGTTATCTGATTACTTAATCAATAAAAATTTCATTATAGAAAATCAATATACATTATATTAGTTCGAAATTACCATGCTACTTACTCATAACGCCCAGAAATATTTCAGCTCTTCTTTAATCAGCAAAACTATCGTTACCGGATCGATCAGGAGACGGTGAAAATCCAGGCATCTGCACCAAGGAGCCACTTTGACTTCAACCAAATCGAATTAATCCTGCCGTGCATAAAACTCTACAGGAAAATCTTTAGTTCCACTTGGCCATCCGATTCCATCGATGTCACGTCAAGGGCAATTTCTGCTCTCGTTTTCTGATGGTTCCATTGGGCGAAGCCTGAAAGTTACTGCTGCTGCTCCAGCTGTTCAGTGTTGTAATTAGTGCTCCCTTCAGTTGTCCATTGTTTTGAAAGGACGAAACTACTCGGGTTTCAATTAGAATTCGGTTTCCATGTCACAGGTAACTGGCTTATTTGTACACAAGCACTCCCGTGTTTACTTTAACGAACTCTGATTTGAGATTATGGAGGTCGTCAATGCCGGAGGAAGATATTTTTATAGTGTTGGAACCAGTGATCGAAATGAGATCATTTGTTTGGTATTAAACAGTGGTGATAAAATGGAAAACAGCGTTGGAGAAAGTAATCGGACATATTGATGGATGGATGGAATAAATGGCTATGGAAAGTGTTAGATTGCATGTAATCGAATTGAATAAGTGTTTTTATTTAATACTGTTAACAATGTCATGTTATAAAAGGTAACATACTCAGTACAAATAACATTGATATGGTAAATACTAAGTTATAGAATGAACAACTAATTTTTTTCAATGATTAAAGTAGTGGTTCTCAAACTCTTTGAAGCTTGGGTGCATTTAAAGAATTATAGGCTTTTAAATATACAGAATTTTGAAAAATAAGCATAGTAAATATAAAAATAAATATAGTACTTGTTTTCCTATTCAAATAAAGTTTTCATTGTGAAAAGCTAAATTTTCTGGTTGGTTTTTATTTTCTTTCTTCCATAAAAATCGCCAAACAGCTAAACAAAAGAAGGTTTCCGAGAAATTAAAAGGGCAACTTGCTTATCTTATTCAGATAGTTAACTCTACAGAGGCTATTTGCAGACATCGGAGTCTCAGACGTTACAATGGAAATTTTTTAACATTGAAAATCACATAAGCGATAGCCTTTTAATACCAATCATGAAAGTTATGGGTCTTAGTTTCCTGAAAATCTTCTTTGGCGCAGTTTTGTTGTTTGGAGAATTTTTGGGAAGCATGAAGGTAAACAATAACCAGAAAGGTTAACCATTGATAACGACAACTACCTTTGAATAGGAAAATAAGTATTATAATTACTGTTATTTATATTTATTTTTATATGTGGGCAAAAATGTTTCTGTAATGCTGCAGGGTGCACTCAGAAATCTTCCAGGACGCACCCTTTGAGAACCATTGGCTTCAAATGAAATAAGTAATGGTATGGTATAATAGGTAATGGTAGTAAGGTAATATAGGTAAGGTATTATACGCGTAATAGTAAATTTCTAAGAAATAACAGTTTTATAAAACAAATTATAACGATCGTCAATATCAAAGGCCGTAAAATTACTCTTTAATAATGAAATATTTCAATAAATTCATTATTTTACTCATTAAATTAAATATTATTATTGTTATAATTGTTAAATGTAACTTTTTTATTACTGTTATTTGTTTTTCTTCTTTGTTATATTAATAAGCTTTAATAAAACTATATCGTTCAATATTAATAATTTGAAATGCTATCAATTTTAGTACTTTTGATTTTAAAGATATCCACCAAATGTATTTTTCCACCAAATTTTTTTAAAAATATATTAAGTATTGTAAAATATATTAAATTTAAATATTTATATTAAATTTAAGACAGGTATTTCTATATATTTAAAAGCCGTGAGCAATTTCTTAGTCATAATATAGATTCTTTAAAAAAAAAATACTTTTCTCAAGCCATAAAAGACAGCAAAATCCTCTAAAGACATGCAAAAGTAGTAATGTATTTTAAAATATTGTTAACTTTTTAAAATTTTGCAAATAAATGAAGCAACCAGAAAGGTTAGTAATTCATAATGAAAACTATCTTTGAATAGGAAAAAAATGTATTATATTTTTTTCTTTTATATTTTTGTTACTATATTTAATTTTACATCTGGGATACATATTTCTCTTTGAATACTGCAGGGTGCATTCGGAAATGATCTAGGGCGCATTATTTGAGAACCGTTGGCTGTAAGTGTCATAAGCAATATTAATAGGTAATTGTAAATTTCTAAAATATATAACTGTTTTAAAAACAAATCATAATGAGCTTCAATATTAAGAGAAGAGTCAAAGATCTTATAAAATCACTTTTTATTATCAGGATAAATATTTCTATGAATCCATATTATTAATATGTTTAAATAATAATATATCATTCAATATTAGTAATTTAAGATGCTAGCAATTTTAGCACGTTTAGCTTTAAAGAACTCCAACGGAAGGGTATTTTACATTAAAAATATCCAATTTTTGAAATATATGAAGTATTGCAAAATATTTATATCCAATTTAAAAGAAGGTATGTCTATATTATATTTTAAAGCCGTGAGCAATTTCTGAGACATAATATCGATTCTTAGATAAACAAACATTGCCTTCGAGCAATAAAAGACCGCAAAATCCCTCTAAAGGCATGCAAAAGAAGTACTGTATTTTAAAATATTGCTAACCTTTTCCATTCAATGAGACTTTAGTTTTTTTTTTTTTTACTTCTTTTCGAAGTATTCTACAATACTTGTCGTGCGAAAAACAATCGCCTTTGGCATTTCTGCTTTTTGTTTTAAAGAAATCTTCCTTGCACAGCAAATCTTTTTGCTCTCTTGACTGGAACCGTATCCATGACAACTAGCAGTAACGAAGCCGAAAAATCCTATCCCCCCTATGGTAACACGAGAAGAGAGAAGAGATAGAAAAAAGTAAAAAAAAACATCCACAAAGAATGGATTTCAAATAGAAACAGAATAATCAAAATGTAAAAGAAAGCATCAGTTCTAATTTGTTTTTATTCACATTCTCAGAGTATAGCTTTTAAGAAAAGAGGAGTTATTTTTTTGCTTCTAAGCATTACGTACTGATTTTTTAGTAAGCTTTTATCTTTTATTTATTTATTTTTTGTACTTTTGTTTCTACAAATAAAATTAATGAATGAGATCCAGAGAATACTAATTTTCATTCTATTAAAAAATACGATTTCAAAGAAAATTGAATGATACCCGATTCAATTCAAGAGTAACAAAAAAAAAGTTTTTACGTAATCTTATTTCATTTATTAAAATCTGCCTTGCATGAAAATGACTTGTTGCTGCATTTCAAGTGATTGTTTCACTGTTCTCATTATGAAACGAAGAAATACAGAATTGAAAATTTATAATCCAAATTTTGTTGCTCGTTCTTGTGAGAGAATCTTTGATGAGTCAGATTTTATAACTTGTTCTTTAAAGTAGAATATGTTTTTAAAGAAGAATAAACTAACTGGAAAAAGTTGCATAAAAAAAATGGCATAATGCAAAAAAAACTCATTGTAGTTTATATTACATGTAAAATATTTATATTAAATTTAAGAAAGGTATGTCTATATTACATTTAAAAGCCGTGAGCAATTTCTTAGATATAATATCGATTCATAGAAAATCAAATATAATTGTTAATTAACTTTTTTGTTGTTGTTTGGTTTTTTTTTTTATAATAATATTAATGAGCTTCGATAAAAGTATATAATTTAATATTAATAATTTAAGATGTTAGCAATTTAAGCACTTTTGCTTTAAAGAAATCTATGAGAAATGTATTTTAACATCATAAAATACTCAATTTCAGAAATATATGAAGTATTGTAAAATATATCACATTTTAAATATTTATATTAAATTTAAGAGAGGTATATCTACATTATATTTAAAATCCGTGAGCAATTTCTTAGATATAATATAGGTTGTTTGATAAACAAATATAATTAATAATTGTTACTCTTTTTTTGTCTGTTGGATGTTTTTCTCCTTTTTCATAATATTAATAAGCTTCAATAAAATATATCATTCAATATTAATAATTGTAAATGCCAGCAATTTTAATCACTTTTGGCTTTAAAGAAACAAACCAGAAATGTATTTTTACATTACAAAATACCCAATTTCAGAAATACATGAAGTATTGCAAAATATATTATATTTAAAATATTTATATTAAATTTAACAAAGGTATATCTGCATTATATTTAAAAACCGTGAGCAATTCTTAGACATAATATCGATTCTTAGATAACAAATACTGCACTCAAGCAATAAAAGGCAGCAAAAATCCTCTAAAGGCATGCAAAAGAAGTACTGTATTTTAAAATATTGCTAACCTTTTCCATTCAATGAGACTTTTTAAATTTTTTACTTCTTTTCGAAGTATTCTAGAATACTTGTCGTGCAAAAAACAATCGCCTTTGGCATTTGTACTTTGTTTTAAAGAAATCTTCCTTGCAGAGCAAATCTTTTGCTCTCTTGACTGGAACCGTATCCATGACAACTAGCAGTAACGAAGCCGAAAAATCTAAAGTTCCCCCCTATGGAAACACGAGTAGAGAGAAGTGATAAAAAAAAGTAAAAAAAAAAAAAAAAAACATCCACAAAGAATGGATTTCAAATAGAAACAGAATAATCAAAATGTAAAAGAAAGCATCCATTCTAATTTGTTTTTATTTCACATTCTCAGAGTATACCTTTTAAAGAAAAGAGGAGTTCTTTTTTTTGCTTCTAAACATTACGTACTGATTTTTGTAAGCTTTTATCTTTTAGCTCCTTTTTTTGTACTTTTTTGTTTCTACAAATAAAATTAATGAGTGAGATCCAGAGAATACTAATTTTCATTCTATTAAAAAAATCCGATTTCAAAGAAAATTGAATGATACTCGATTCAATTCCAGAGTAACAAAAAAAGTTTTTGAGTAATTTTATTTCGTTTATTAAAATCTGCTGTGCATAAAAATGACTTGTTGCTGTATTCCAAGTGATTTTTATATTATTCTAAATGTGAAGCTCAGCAATACAGAATTGAAAATTTCTAATCCAAGTTTTGTTGCTCGATTTTACGAGAGAATCTTTGATGAGTTATATTTTATAAATTTTTCTTAAAGTAGAATGTGATTTAAAGAGACGAAAGCACTGGCTAGAAAAGTTGCATAAAAATATGACATAATACAAAAGAGGGTCATCAGTAATTTAGCTGGAAAAAAGTTGCATAAAAAATATGATATAATGCAAAAAAAAAAAGTCATCAACAATTTAGCTGGTAAACTTTGCATAAAAATATGACATAATGAAAAAGAAAGTCATCAATTTAGCTGCAAAACGTTACGTAAAAATATGAACTAATGCGAAAAAAATGTCGCTAACAATTTAGCTGGAATACGGTGCATAAAAAATATGTCAAAATGCAAAAAAAAAAAAAAAAAAAAAAAAAAAAATCAACAGTTTAGCTGGACTCTGTCTAGGATACATTTGTTTTTAGATCTGGGCAAAAATTTCTCTGTAATACAACAGGGTGCACTCTGGAAATATTAAAGGGAGCACTATTTGAGAACAATTGGCTTTAAGTGTAATAAGCAATGTTAATAGGTAATAAGTTTTAAAAAATATATGTTTCTAAGAAATATAACTGTTTTAAAATACAAATAATAATGAGCTACAATACTAAGAGTAGAGTCAAAGCTCTTAAAAAATTGCTGTTTAATATCAAGATAAATATTTCAATGAATCCATAATATAAATTTGCTTAAATAATAATATATCATTTAATATTAATAGTTTAAAATGTTAGCAGTTTTTATACTTTTAGCTTTAGAAAATATTCATTTTCAGAAATATATGAAGTATTGCAAAACATGTATATTAAATTTAAAAGAAGGTATTTCTGTATTATATTTAAAAGCCGTGAGCAATTTCTTAGACATAATATCGATTCTTAGATAAACAAATACTGTATTGAAGCAGTAAAAGACAGCAAAATCCTCTAAAGGCATACAAAAGAAGAACTGTATTTTAAAATATTGCTAACCTTTTCCATTCATTGAAACTTTTAAACTTTTTACAGACGGCGGAGTCTCATTAGCTACAGTATCAATTTGTTTAACATTAAAAATTACATAGACGCTAATATTCTTAGTAGCCACTCATTGAAATTACGGCTGTCAGTTCCCCGAAAACTTTCTTTGGTGCAAGTTTGCTTTTGGAGACTTTATGTGGAGAAAGAAGATAAAAAGCAAACCAGAAAGGTTATAGTAATATTAAAAGGTATATATTAGTTTGTAATGAAAACTATCTTTGAATAGGAAAAAGTATTATAAGTTTTTATATATTTTTGTTATTATATTGATTTTTACATCTGGGTACATTTTTCTCTTGAATACTGAAGGATGGACTTGAAAATGTTCCAGGGTGCACTATTTGTGAACCATTGGCTTTAAGTGTAACAAGCAATGATAATAGGTAATAGTAAGTTTAAAAAATGTAATTGTTTTAAAAACAAATCATAATAAGCTTCAATATTAAGAGAAGAGTCAAACACCTTAAAAAATCACTCTATAATATTAAGAGAAATATTTTAACGAATCCATAATATTAATATGCTTAAATAATAATATATCATTCAATATTAATTGTTTAATATGTTAGCATTTTTTATACCTTTGGCTTTAAAGAAATCCACCAGAAATGTATTTTGCATTAGAAAATATCCATTTTCAGAAATATATGAAGTATTCCAAAATATTTATAAGAAGGTATGTCTATATTATATTTAAAAGCCGTGAGCAATTTCTTAGACATAATATCGATTCTTAGATAAACAAATACTGTATTCATGCAATAAAAGGCAGCGAAATCCTCTAAAGGCATGCAAAAGAAGTACTGTATTTTAAAATATTGCTAACCTTTTCCATTCAATGAGACTTTTTAGATTTTTTTTTTTACTTCTTTTTTCCAAGTATTCTAGAATACTCGTCGTGAAAAACAATCGCCTTTGGCATTTCTGCTTTGTTTTAAAGAAATTTTCCTTGCACAGCAAATCTTTTTGCTCTCTTGACTGGAACCGTATCCATGACAACTAGTAGTAACGAAGCCGAAAAATCTAACCCCCCCGCCATCTTTAGAAACACGAGAAGAGAGAAGAGATAGAAAAAAAAAAAAGATAAAAAAAACATCCACAAAGAATGGATTTTGAAACAGAAACAGAATAATCAAAATGTAAAAGAAAGCATCCATTCTAATTTGTTTTTTTATTTCACATTCTCAGGGTATGTGTAGATTTTAAGAAAAGAGGAGTTCTTTTTTTGCTTCTAAAAATTACGTACTGATTTTTGTAAGCTTTATCTTTTATTTATCTTTTTGTTTTTTTGTACTTTTGGTTTCTACAAATAAAATTAATTAGTGATATCCAGAGAATACTAATTTCATCCTATTTAAAAATCCGATTTCAAAGAAAATTGAATGATACCCGATTCAATTCAAGAGGGAAAAAAAGTTTTTATGTAACTTTATTTCGTTTATTAGAATTTTCTGTGCATGAAAATGACTTGTTGCTGTATTTCAAGTGATTTTTTTCTATTCTCAATGTGAAACTGAGAAATATAGAATTGAAAATTTTTAATCCAAGTTTTGTTGCTCAATCATAAAAGAGAATCTTTGATCAGTCAGATTTTATGGATTATTCTTTTAAAGTAGAATACGTTTTAAAGAAGAATAAACTGGTTGGAAAGTGTTGTATAAAAAAATATGACTTAAGGCAAGAAAAAATCATCAAAAATTTAGGTAGGAAATTTCCATAAAAATATGATTTAATGCAAAAAATATCATGAAAATTTAGCTGGATAACAGTGCATAAAAAATATGACATAATGTAAAATAAAAGTAACCAACAATTTAGCTGAAAAACGTTGCATTGAAAAATATATAAAAAAAAAAAAAAAAAAATCATGATCAATTTAGTTGGAAAGTGTTACATAAAAAATATGACGTAATGCAAAAAAGTCATCAACAATTCAGTTGGAAAACGTTGCATAAATAATATGACATAATGCAAAAAAAAAGTCATGAATATTTTAGCTGGACATCGTTGCATAAAAAATATGACATGAAGAAAAAAAGTCATCAATTTAGCTGGAAAATGTTGCATAAAATATATAACAAAATACAAAAAAAAAAGTATTAAAATATATGAAGTATTGCACGATATATTACATTTAAAATATTTGTGTTAAATTTAAGAAAAGTATATCTGTATTATATTTAAAACCGTGAGCAATTTCTTAGACATAATATCGATTCTTAGGTAAACAAATACTATATTCAAGCAATAAAAGACAGCAAAATCCTCTAAAGGCATGCAAAAGAAGTATTGTATTTTAAAATATTGCTAACCTTTTCCATTCAATGAGACTTTTTAGATTTTTTTTTTTCTTTTCCAAGTATTCTAGAATACTCGTCGTGCGAAAACAATCGCCTTTGGCATTTCTGCTTTGTTTTAAAGAAATTTTCCTTGCACAGCAAATCTTTTTGCTCTCTTGACTGGAACCGTATCCATGACAACTAGTAGTAACGAAGCCGAAAAATCTAACCCCCGCCATCTTTAGAAACACAAGAAGAGAGAAGAGATAGAAAAAAAAAAAGATAAAAAAAACATCCAAAAAGAATGGATTTGAAATAGAAACAGAATAATCAAAATGTAAAAGAAAGCATCCATTCTAATTTGTTTTTATTTCACATTCTCAGAGTATAGCTTTTAAGAAAAGAGGAGTTACTTTTTGCTTCTAAGCATTACGTACTGATTTTTGTAAGCTTTTTATCTTTTATTTATTTTTTTTTGTACTTTTGTTTCTACAAATAAAATTAATGAGTGAGATCCAGAGAATACTAATTTTCATTCTATTAAAAATCCGATTTCAAAGAAAATTGAATGGTACCCGATTCAATTCAAGAGTAAAAGAAAAAGTTTTTACATAATTTTATTTCGTTTATTAAAATCTGCTGTGCATAAAAATGACTTGTTGCTGTATTTCAAGTGATTTTTTTTCCTATTCTCAATATGAATCTAAGAAATACAGAATGGAAAATTTATAATCCAAGTTTTGTTGATCGATTTTACGAGAGAATCTTTGATGAGTCACAATTTATGAATTATTCTTCAAAGTAGAATGTTTTTAGAAAAGAATAAACTGATTGGAAAAAGTTGCATAAAACAATGGCATAATGTAAAAAAAAGTCATCGACAATTTAGCTTTAAAACGTTGCATGAAAAATATGGCATAATGCAAAAAAATAGTCATCAACATTTTAGCTGGAAAATGTTGCATAAAAAAATGTCATAATGTAAAAAGAAGTCAACAAAATTTAACTGAGAAGAAAAATATGGCATAATGCAAAAATAGTCATCAACATTTTAGCTGGAAAATGTTGCATAAAAAAATGTCATAATGTAAAAAAGAAGTCAACAAGAATTTAACTGAGAACGTTGCATGAAAAATATGGCATAATGCAAAAAATAGTCATCAACATTTTAGCTGGAAAATGTTGCATAAAAAAAAAGGACATAATGTAAAAAAGAAGTCAACAAGAATTTAACTGAGAACGTTGCATGAAAAATATGACATAATGCAAAAAAAAAAAACATTTTATTGCATAAAAAAAATGTCATAATTTTAGAATTTAACTGAGAACGTTGCATGAAAATGACATAATGCAAAAAATAGTCATCAACATTTTAGCTTGGAAAATGTTGCATAAAAAAAATGTCATAATGTAAAAAAGAAGTCAACAAGAATTAAACTGAGAACGTTGCATGAAAAATATGGCATAATGCAAAAAATAGTCATCAACATTTTAGCTTGGAAAATGTTGCATAAAAAAAATGTCATAATGTAAAAAAGAAGTCAACAAGAATTAAACTGAGAACGTTGCATGAAAAATATGACATAATGCAAAAAAAGTCATCAACCTTTTAGCTTGGAAAATGTTATAAAAAATGTCATAATGTAAAAAAGAAGTTTTAGAACGTTGGAAAAATATGGCATAATGCAAAAAATAGTCATCAAAATTTTAGCTTGAAAAATGTTGCATAAAAAAAATGTCATAATGTAAAAAAGAAGTCAACAAGAATTAAACTGAGAACGTTGCATGAAAAATATGACATAATGCAAAAAATAGTCATCAACCTTTAGCTTGGAAAATGTTGCATAAAAAAAATGTCATAATGTAAAAGAAGTCAACAAGAATTAAACTGAGAACGTTGCATGAAAAATATGGCATAATGCAAAAATAGTCATCAACATTTTAGCTGGAAAATGTTGCACAAAAAAATGTCATAATGTAAAAAAGAAGTCAACAAGAATTTAACTGAGAACGTTGCATGAAAAATATGGCATAATGCAAAAATAGTCATCAACATTTTAGCTGGAAAATGTTGCATAAAAAAATGTCATAATGTAAAAAAAGAAGTCAACAAGAATTTAAAGAACGTTGCATGAAAAAAAAATGGCATAAAAAAATAGTAATCAACATTTTTGCTGGAAAATGTTGCATAAAAAAAAAAAATGACATAATGTCAAAAAAGAAGTCAACAAGAATTAAACTGAGAACGTTGCATGAAAAATATGACATAATGCAAAAAATAGTCATCAACATTTTAGCTTGGAAAATGTTGCATAAAAAAAAATGACATATTGTAAAAAAGAAGTCAACAAGAATTTAATTGAGAAAATGAAAAATATGGCATAATGCAAAAAATTGTCATCCACATTTTAGCTGGAAAATGTTGCATAAAAAAAATGACATAATGTAAAAAAGAAGTCAACAAGAATTTAACTGAGAACGTTGCATGAAAAATATGACATAATGCAAAAATAGTCATCAACAGTTTAGCTGGAAAATGTTGCATAAAAAAAAATGACATAATGTAAAAAAGAAGTCAAAAGAATTTAACTGAGAACGTTGCATGAAAATATGGCATAATGCAAAAATTGTCATCCACATTTTAGCTGGAAAATGTTGCATAAAAAAAAATGACATAATGTATAAAAGAAGTCAACAAGAATTTAACTGAGAACGTTGCATGAAAAATATGACATAATGCAAAAATAGTCATCAACGTTTTAGCTGGAAAATGTTGCATAAAAAAAAATGACATAATGTAAAAAGAAGTCAACAAGAATTTAACTGAGAACGTTGCATGAAAAATATGACATAATGCAAAAAATAGTCATCAACGTTTTAGCTGGAAAATGTTGCATAAAAAAAATGACATAATGTAAAAAAAGAAGTCAACAAGAATTTAACTGAGAACGTTGCATGAAAAATATGACATAATGCAAAAAAAATAGTCATCAACGTTTTAGCTGGAAAATGTTGCATAAAAAAAATGACAGAATGTAAAAGAAGAAGTCAACAAGAATTTAACTGAGAACGTTGCATAAAAAATATGACATAATGCAAAAAAAGTCATCAACCACACTTGCCAAATTTTATATATATACTCATTATCATATTTTAAATGAATTCCCAAAAATACTTGCAATAACGAAAGCAAATTAATAACTTTTTCAATAATTAATTCAGGAATAAAATATATATTGTATTCTTTGTTGTTAAATAAAATTAACTTAAACATATATTAATTAAAATTTAGAATATTAAAGATATATCTTAGCAATTAATGTATAATATGTATAATATATGCACCATTCATGAGCATTAGGGCTGAGGTTCACTCCTCTGGCTGCTTTGTTGTTAGACACTGTTTCAAAAACGAGGAGTCTCGATGGCGTTTGCGATGTTCGGCATATTTCGTCAGACTACCTGGTGGAATATTTTCGGGTTTTCTCCTGTAAGATATTGGTAATTTTATTATTATTATTTGTTATAATATTTTCAGTTTTTATGACTATTTAGGTAACCCTTTTTTGCCAATAAAAGATATGCATTTATTGAGCCAGACTCGAGGCTCAGTCGTAATATACGCCGTTGGTAATCATTTGGACAGCAGTTTAATGCTCTCGAAGCATTGCTGTAGACACTGTTTCAAAAATGAGGCGACTCAATGTAGTTTGTGAAGTTCAGCATCTTCAGCAACCAGACTGATGTTCCGCCATCAGACAGATGTTTGACTGATGGAAGTTTTCCGGTTTTTCTCCCATACGATATATAAATTCACGGTAGTTACCCTTAAAAGTCTTCTCTGAAGTCATTTCGCTCTTTTTTTGGACACTCGGAGCCAAGTCAGACTTCTATCTAAGGGGGCGCCATCATAACAGAAGTTGCCACCCCTCTTCCCTCCTTCTATGAGGTATACAACAACAAAAACAACAACAACAATAACAATGTATAATGTGAAAAAATTCAACGCAATATGCATTATAAATGGAACAGTTGATTAAATGGGAATTAGTACATTGAATTTTATTTTGTTCAATAACAAGCTGCCAAAAATATAAAAATAACTTTACCGTCGTACAATAAATATACCCTCACAGCTAATGAGCAATCTGATATTATGTTTGTATTTTAAAAAAAGAAAAGCCATTTAAATACGTAAATATTTACTATGTCAGAAATGCATAACAAAATTTATTTCCTCCGATTCTATTTGTATCATTTTATTATGATATGTCATGTTTTTATTTATTTTAGTTTCTCCTTATTTAAGAAAAAAATTAATGTCAACTATAATCAATATTTAATTTTCTGACAAAAAAATTAATTTAATCTTTATTTTTAAGAAAGAATGACAAAAATAATTTGAGTTAATTGAAAGGAATTAATTTTACATTTTTTCAGTAAATAAATAATAAATAAAAGACTGTTGATCATATTAAAATGTAAATAAATATTGAAAATTAATTCCTTTTCCTTCATTTTTTGCATTTTTTTCCTTTTAATTTGTATTTTTAATTGTTATTTTTTATTTCATTTTTTTTATTGAAAATTTTTTATAATAATAAAAGGTATCAGATTTAGATTTTTGTTTTTAATGGTTTATTTTTGTTTTTTATGGGTTACCTTTTTCATAAAATTTTAATACTGAAATTTACATTTTAAAAATTTAAATTTCTGTCTAAAATTTAAATTTTAGTCTCAATTAATTTTTTTTTTTATTTTGAACGTCTGCAATACTATCACACAGCAATAGTGTTATACTTTGAGACGCTTATGTCTCTATGGTAGGAAGTCTAAATGTGCCAGTGAAGTTAAGACCGATGCCATCAATAATGTATGCATATTTGAGACGCTTATGTCTCTATGGTAGGAAGTCTAAATGTGCCAGTGAAGTTAAGAACGATGGCATCAATAATGTATGCATATTTGAGACGCTTATATCTCTATGGTAGGAAGTCTAAATGTGCCAGTGAAGTTAAGACCGATGCCATCAATAATGTATGCATATTTGAGACGCTTATGTCTCTATGGTAGGAAGTCTAAATGTGCCAGTGAAGTTAAGACCGATGCCATCAATAATGTATGCATATTTGAGACGCTTATGTCTCTATGGTAGGAAGTCTAAATGTGCCAGTGAAGTTAAGAACGATGGCATCAATAATGTATGCATATTTGAGACGCTTATATCTCTATGGTAGGAAGTCTAAATGTGCCAGTGAAGTTAAGACCGATGCCATTAATAATGTATGCATATTTGAGACGCTTATGTCTCTACGGTAGGAAGTCTAAATGTGCCAGTGAAGTTAAGACCGATGCCATCAATAATGTATGCATATTTGAGACGCTTATATCTCTATGGTAGGAAGTATAAATGTGCCAGTGAAGTTAAGACCGATGCCATCAATAATGTATGCATATTCGAGACGCTTATGTCTCTATGGTAGGAAGTCTAAATGTGCCAGTGAAGTTAAGACCGATGCCATCAATAATGTATGCATATTCGAGACGCTTATATCTCTATGGTAGGAAGTCTAAATGTGCCAGT
Organism: Caerostris extrusa; assembly: GCA_021605095.1. NCBI lineage: Eukaryota > Metazoa > Arthropoda > Arachnida > Araneae > Araneidae > Caerostris > Caerostris extrusa. The sequence goes on from BPLR01016432.1 coordinate 29,606, forward strand.
GAAGTTAAGACCGATGCCATCAATAATGTATGCATATTTGAGACGCTTATATCTCTATGGTAGGAAGTCTAAATGTGCCAGTGAAGTTAAGACCGATGCCATCAATAATGTATGCATATTTGAGACGCTTATGTCTCTATGGTAGGAAGTCTAAATGTGCCATTGAAGTTAAGACCGATGCGATCAATAATGTATGCACATTTGAGACGCTTATATCTCTATGGTAGGAAGTCTAAATGTGCCAGTGAAGTTAAGACCGATGCCATCAATAATGTATGCATATTTGAGACGCTTATGTCTCTACGGTAGGAAGTCTAAATGTGCCAGTGAAGTTAAGACCGATGCCATCAATAATGTATGCATATTTGAGACGCTTATGTCTCTACGGTAGGAGATCTAAATGTGACAGCGAAGTTAAGACCGGTGCCATCAATAGTGTATGCATATTTGAGACACATGTCTCAATGTAGAAAGTTTAAATGCGATTATTGACATAATTGCAATTTTTATCAAATTTCATATTTTACTTGATAAAAATGTTATAAATACGATGAAGACAATACTGATAAATCAAATTCAATTTGTTTTCAAACATTTTTATCCCAAATGAATTTACAATTTCTTGTACCCGACTCGTGGCCCAATGGCAACATGCACAATTGGTTCAATCAGCTGGACGGCATTATTGTAAAGACAGTTTCCAAAAAGAATGAGACTCGGTGGCGTTTATGATGTATAGCATCTTCCTTCGTTAATAAGACTACCTGCTGGGAGTTATCCGGGTTTTCTCCCATACGATACACAACTACGTGTATTCCCCCTAAAAGTCCGTTCGGAGGCACTGCCCTCCTTCTTCAGCGACTGAGAGCCAAGTCAGATTTCTACCGCCTACGGATCACGATAGACGTTGCCCACTTAGCTCGATCCATGAGTAAATTACTCTTGGGATATCCATCCCGCACTGCAAGACACTGAAGATTAGACATAATACATTAACAAATATTTTCAATAAGAAAATATAAATAATTTTAGCATTTAAAGTATAATTAATTTTATGAAATTTTCCTACAAAATTGTGGATTATAGGATTATTTAGTATTATTATTTAATGTAGAGATAGATTATTTTTCTCATTTTTTTCTGTCCATTTCAGCAAAAGAGAATTTTTTGTATACAGTCTTTCGAAAGAAACAATTTCTATTCAAGGCTGCTTTAAACTTGAAGCAGAACGGCCAACAAAAACCAAACTCGAACTCATTCATATTTTATTTCTCTTCACTTCAGTTGAGCGACGTTTTATTTCACACTCCTTTCCCTCCAGCGTAACTGCATTACCTGCCTCCACCGCCGAGCTCACTTCACTTCAGTTTTTCCTCCTCGCGGTGTGTCCGACGGCAGCCAATCGAGCCGGGGCCCTCCCAGAGGCGCGCCCCTCCAGTAAGTTATAGTTCCCTTTCTTATTCATTTGCTTATTTCGCTCAGTTTGAACTTAAATACGAGTTCAAAGTTCCGGCCAACTCCGGCAGTTAATGTAATTTCGCAACGACGGCGTTTCACGTCTGAGGGACGCTTAAATCGATGAGGCATTTCATTAGGCAAGGGGTGCTTCACAAACCGACACCCCGGGGTGGGGGAAAAGCTCATTGTGGGGGGTTTCACAAAATTTCTTTGTTAAAGAATGTTGAAAAGTTTATTATGGAATCTTCATGAAATTATTGTATGAATTACAAAATAATTTTTTTCATATATTATTTCAGTATCCCGAAAATATCTGCTTATATGGTGAAAATTCAAAACATATAACACTACTTCAATACTTTGAAATTATTTTTATAGACTAAAATGTGTTCTTGTTGTTCTAATGCAATCGGCAATACAAAGACAGTTAAGGCTCGTTCCCACCGAGACATAAGGCGCTTAAGCGTGAAGCGCTGACCAATCACTAGCCTCACCACGTTCGCCAGAAACCGGTTTGAAATCACCGCTTCGAGTTGACCAGCTTTCAACTCGAAACGGAATTTCACTAGGCGTAATGCTATTTCTGACCTTTCGCACTGAAGGGGTCAAAAATTTTTTTCTTGCCTGTCGCATGTCGCGTCGCCGCTACTCGCCTCGGTTGGAAAGAGCCTTTAATATTTAATTAATGTCATTAGCAAGGGCTATATCGCTATAGCACTACCCAAGGGGCACATGTAGCTTGAAGATATGCTCGACGTAGAGTAACACTACCCCTGCAGTGCTCTACGATCCTATTAGACCGGAACCTACGGCTGAAAGTGAATTACGAACCACTATAAACATCCATGGCACCGCCGTTACTCGAGCCCGAAACCTGTCGCACCGCTCGCCAATCACTTGGTCATCATGCATATCCATGACACCACCGGTACCTGTGGTACCGTATACCAGAAAGCTAATAACTCCGACATGACGTCCATCCACAAGTATTGTAAGAATTACAAAACATTTTTATTTTCATTTATTATTTTTTTGCAATTCGGTGGGGCTGTGGTGTCTAGGGGTTAATTTTCCCAACAAAATGAAGAAACAGGACGTTGTTTCTTTCAAAGCCAACAGCAATTTAATTAAGCGTGTTTCCACTTAATAATATTTACATTGATTAATTCGTTACAAACATCTTCGAACTTATTCTCTCGTCCGCCGACAGACTCGGTTTTCTTTCTCTCGTTGCGCCCACCCTTTCCTCTCATCTACGATGATCTGTTCCCTTCTGCTGGGGTCAGAGTCCAAAGTTCGATACTCCCCACATGGTAAACAGTCTCTGTCAAAGACACATAACCCATAATGTGTCCGCGCCTGCTGATTAGCAGACAAACAAATCCTACATATATGTATATATATATATATTCATGTCCAAATTTATCTTTACATATCCAAAAATAATGATATTCTATGGAATATCCAATTAATGTGATCCATCTTGACAGGGAATATGTGAAAAACAAACCTAATTAGCATTATCTAATCAACAGTAATCCAACGGTTTCTGATATGGCAAATCTAGACTTACGTCATCCGACTTTGTATCAAGCGATTTGCGCAATGTAAATTTTGACTACATTTCTGCAACACAGCTTTTGATTTCAGTGTGTAAGGACTCAAACTGGTTTGTTAGGGCTTCGAAGTATCACGTGGAAGAAACTGAGAAGTGGTGACTCATACGCCGCTTAGAAGAAAGACAGCAACAAATTTATAAAATTATAGTTCACAGTTTCTGAGAAAACAGACGAAAACCGTTTCTGAGAAAACCATTCCGTGAATTTGTGCATGTGAAGATAATTTTGGACATGAGTGCATACGTATATTATTTTTTATTCAAAATAAGCTTCTTTAGCTTTATAGTAATACATTTGTTATAGACTTAATAACGACCCCAATACTTGTTCAAGTTTACTTGATAGGATTGCCTCAAAGTTCACTTCAAAGCTGTTTGTATAGACGCAATGCCATCAATATAACAGCATTTAGTAATAAAGATATGTCGCAGGGTACTTAATCAGGTAAACACGGTGAAACATTTTACAAGCAGATGTTATTTTTTTTGCCAGAAATCGTGGCACCTTTAGTGAGTTTCGACTTATATCATGTAATAAACACCAATTACTTTCATCATCCCATCATTTTGCTGGACGAATGCAACAAATTTTGGACATCAAACGCTTCAAAACCTTTAAATAATATTTACCATTACGTTCTTATCCAGTCGAAACAGATTCTTTGTGGATAGCTATTGAAGAATAGATGAGCATTGTTTTGATTTTTGATGGAACACATTCTTCCACTTCGTATTTTGTTTTTGGTTCATACTGAAAGCACCATGTTTCAACACCTGTAACAATCGATTTCAAGAAATTACAACATTTTCAGCTACTGGCTACTGAAATTATGTATCTACATTGTTCATTCCTCCTTGATTTTCGTTCATTAGTTAAAGTGTATGGAACAAATTCAGTACTGACTTTTGTTTTGCCCAAAACTTCACGCAGGATGATTTGAAGCGTTTCATCATTGCTGTTCAAAGACTCTTCCATCATTCTCAATGACTTGAATCGATGGTTTCAATACTCGCAGGGGTTCTTGATGAGCTTGTTTTCCTATATGCTTATCATCTTCTAAAGTATCCGTTCCATCCAAAAAGCTTTTGTGTCATAAGAAACCATTAGATCTACTTAAACAAAATTCGCTGCAAAACCGTTTCATATAATGACACATTTCAGTAGCCCCTTCATTTCCTAGATTTGTATAAAGTTTAATTACAGATCTTTGTTCAATCTTGTAATTTTAACATGAAAAATAATTTTATTTCTTTCAAAGACATTCTTATACTTTGAGATAATGATAAAATGCATTAAATATTTGTCAATGCGTCTGATAATATTTAAGGTGTATCACACAAACACGATAACACAGATGGCGCCAATGTAGGATGAGATCCAGCGCTAGTCTTAAACATTATTTGAGATTGTGTACACGAGGGAATAATTGACTTCCAGGCTACTGACAATCTAAATTGCATGCGTTTACTCTGCCGAAACGATAGAGTATACCATATGTAATTCTCAAAAATTGTTGTTGAAATCGGGGTTCAAATTTGAGATCAAATTCAGTCTTTCAAACAACACAATGTTATAAGACCCTTCTAACAATAAGAAATTGCCTTATGTCCTGTTTTTAAGTTTATTTGGAAATGCGTTCCTTTTGAAACTCGACAGCTGTGGAGAAGGTAGAGTATCTCAGATTATATCCTCAGAATTTGTTGTTTTTCGCTATTATAGAGTCAGACATGGCAGATTTGGTTTTACCGCAGGGATGCACATTTTAGCATAAAGTTTTGAATAAATGCTACTGAGAATATTATCTTCTGCAGTAAATATTTGTAATGTTATATATATATATATATATATATATATATATATATAATGATATTTTGTAAAAGTGGAAGATGACTTTGAATATAACGTCATTCCATGTAAGATGCAATCGTGTTAAAATGACTTCTATTTTACAAACTAAATTTTCTCCTCCCATTCTAGGCTTTGAGAAAAAAATTTCATTCAAGCAGCGCATTTAGATAATAAAAAATGAGGAATAGCTTCACCCTACATAAATCTCCGTTGAAAATTTACTTTTATGGTATGCATTCAAATGGAAGAATCAAATAGGTGTGCAATATTTACTGCTTTTTAAACTATATAGTTTCGATACCCTAACAGTTTTTGCTGATCTTCAAAAACTTTCATAAGCAATAATTTTAAACTACAGATTTAGAAAGAGCGGTCTGTTCATATAAATAAATTTATTGATGATAACACAAAATATATTTTTTTTTCAATAGTTATAGATTACATGCTTATATTTTAAATAAAAACAAAAAAGGAAATCGGGTTTTTTTAAACTTATTTATTAAATTCATTGGTAGGGTGCATGAATCTCTATGTAAATAAAAGTTCCACATAAACTGACTCAAATCTGCAAAAATGGAAGTAAGAAATTAATTTTAAAGTTTAATTAATTTTTCTATCCTTATTATCAAAATAACAATAGTTATTAAAAAATAGAGTTTTGTAGAATTGTCATTTAGCCAAACATGCCAACGATTCAGCATTGATGGAAAAGAAGGTACATTCCTGTCCAAAATTATTACATGTATAAATTCACAGATTTCTCAGAAACTCTGAACTATAAATTTATCAATTTGTTCGGAATGATACTTAACGTTAGGACATATAAATACAAAGGAAAAAAAATTTAAGAGAAGTGATATGTTATGCAATTGTACCATAAAACAATAAAAATGGTAATAAATTGTGACAAAGAGAGTTAAAAAAATAAAGAAGTTACTCAGAAAAAAATTAAACCTTATGAATTTAATAGGAAATGTGATATCTCCTGACTTGCCCACACATATCACAACATGTTTTCATGCTGGCACAATCACAACATGTTTCAAATTTTTAATTAGATAATGCTAATTAGGCTTATATTCCCCCATATTACCATGAACATGGATCACAGTGATTGAATACTTCTCTGAATATCATTATATTTTTGTATGTAAAGAGAAAATTGTTCATGAGTGTATTTAAGCTACTTGAAATAAATGTGTCTTGTGTCAGTGTCTTGTGTCAGTGTCTTGTGTCAGTGTCTTGAAATAAATGTGTAATCACTTTTATATGTTTCTTTTCAATTCATTTCAGGGAAAGATATTTTTAATAAGAAAATGAAAAGAGGAAAGCTTCAAATAATAAGTTTCAATTAATTGTAATTCAACAACTTAATGTAGCGAATTATGAATATAGGTTTAAAGTATTTATATCTGAAATATTATTTTTTGGAATTTCCTTATGTGATGAAGAGCTATCAATTATAACGGTAAATTTGATGAAGTTCATTGGAGTATTTATAGAATTATTTGTAAAATGCAAAATTTCTTTTTTAATTATTATTTTTCAAAAATGTATAACTAATTCTAATCAAGATGTATAACAACGTAGAGCCAACGGCCATACCATGCTGAATATACAGGTTCTCGTTAGATCACCGAAGTCAAGCATCATTGGGCGCGGTCAGTACTTGGGTGGGTGACCACCTGGGAACACCGCGTGCCGTTGGCATTCACAAATTTGGGACCTGAATGGCCGAGTGTCTAGCTCTCTGGCGTTCGGTGCCACAGGTATCGGGTTCGAATCCCGGCGGTGCCATGGATGTTTGGAGTGGTTCGGAATCCACTTTAAGCCGTAGGTCCCGGTCTCCTATGACTGTAAGAGCGTTACGGAGCCAAAGTCAGACTTCTACCTACGGGGGCTCCATCACAACAGAAGCTGCTTCCTTCCCCTTCAATCATGAGTATGTATGGGCTCGTGGGCTTGGCCAGCCAAGTGGGATAAGAAACAACATAACAACGTAGAATTTAAATTAAAAACGTATGTTCATAGTATTATATATTGTTACATCTTTTGATATATATTTCCCTATTTTCTGTTAAAACTTTTTGTATTAAAGATTTTAACAGAAATTGAAAAAATCAGCTTGAAACAAATTGTATATCAATCTAACATAACTTGGGCCATAGATTCAACTGCTCATATACAACTTCCTGAAACTGCCCGAAGGTGAAATAACTACCAAATAAATGATGATATGTATTTAATAACGTGAATTGAATCTTCAGTTCATAACATTTGTTTGATCCTTTTAAATTATACATTAATAAAAAGATATTAATTTTTTTTTTTATTCCTATATTTTTTAATATAGCTAATCTTCTTCATTGGGGCAACAGCCAATGATGGGCCAAGGACGTCTGCCAACTGGCAGAGTTCGAGACAGAATATGTTTCCTTTTTCAGGTAGGGGTGTTAGCCCCATGTCCAACAGTTATATTAGACCGGAGCCTCTCGTTAGTGAAGTTAATCATTAGACCAGAAACTCTTAACCTAGTGTATCCATGGCAACGCTGGGACTCGATCGCGAAATCTGTGGCACCGAGTGTCACAACGCTAGTCACTTGGCCATTAGGGTCTAATATAGTGAATAATTTAATAAAAATTTATTTAAAATATTCTAAAAGAACAATGCTCATTTACATGATCTACTTAGGGATCACAAACAATTTATTTTTACACCAAAATTTCCCGCACTTTAAAAAGCATCTAATGCCTCTATATAAAATTCTTCTGATGATCTACTTATCATTCTGCTTACAAATATAACATATGAAATTATTTTAATACAAAATCATATATTGCTTCAATGGATTCAACTTTGCATAAAATATTGTAACAACTCTCTATTAGCATTCTTACTCTCAAGTTGCTAATAAAATTCTTTAATACATCTTGTGAATTTATAAATGGGGTATATTTCCATAAGGAGCTCATTTCAAATATTAATTGCACCTCATAGTTGGTTTTACTCTTTTTAAAACCTTTAATTTCTTGGAATGTTGATCTTTGCATTAAGCAGGAGGGTTACTAATGATAATACAAAGTTTTCAAAAGCTTCAATTAGTAGAAATTTGAATAAACGATAGCCTGGGAATGATTTTTCAAGAAAAGTCGTGAAACAGTCTTCAAAAGTATATCTCTTACAGCATTGTTTAGAATAAAGTTTGTAATTTAACTAATACCATTAAACATTTTGTTGTTTTAAAAATATTATAATAATCAGTAAATAATTTTAAGTATACTTTTAATAATGAAGAAATTAATTAAATAATTAATTAATTTCTGTATAAAAATGATATTCATCATCATCATCATCAGTGGTGCTACAGCCTCATGTTGAGCAAAAGCCGTCTGCCTACTGGCAGATTTCGAAACGAGAGATGTTTTCGTTTTACTGGGTAGGTTTGTCAGCCCTACGTCCAACGCTCTACAGCCATGTTAAACCGGGACCAAAAATGATATTACAATGTAATATTATAATATAAATTTTTAAAAAGTTTTGGATTAAAGAAGGGAAATTTCATAATAAATATTTCTTCCCTTTTTTTTTTATTCCTAAAAAAAATTACTTTTTTTTTCAAGAATTATAAACCTTAATTAAACTGTATTTTATATATTTATTGCATTTTAGAATTTTTAAAAAGTCGCGTTTCATCAAATTTTGCAGTGTTCGTTGTAATTATAATTGAATTACACATTTTAGCTCATTTAATCTTTAAAAAACAGCATAAATCAAAGTATTTATTTTGTTGCTGTTATTGTTTCTGTTTCGCGATATTTTCCAGTTATTAAACCAAATCTATGTCTATAAACTAAAAAATCCAAGAAAGAAGATATTCAGAAAAAAAAGCCCAATGTAAAATCAATACAGTATAAAATATAAGCAGGCTATGCTTGAGCAATCCTACACTTACAAGTTTCAAAAATCTTCTGCACTTGTTTATAGATGAGACTCCTGAAGTCTTCACTAGCTAAACGTGTTAAGCACGTTTGCTGGCCTCTATGACCCCAGAAAGAAGGGCGCCACCAAGTTGATCTCTCAACTACCACTCATATGCTGGAGAAACATTACCGATATCTTTAATTATCTCCCCAAACTAGGAGAATATTTCAATATAAGTGCAAATCATATCTGACTGGAGAGTCTCCGAAGAAGCAATCTTTGCTAGAGAATCCGTGCAATCTTGTAACAACTAATATCTACATGTGAAAGAATCCATTAGATGTGCACCTCGGAATCAACTGAAAGTCTACAAAACAATTTCAGGATGGAAATGACAGTCCTATCTCCAACATGTGTCCTGTAATTTAGATGTTGAACTGAGTATCGGTTGTTAGTCCGTATCCATACATCCACAAAAGGAGGCTCAACAATGTGATAGTGTCGATATAAAATTAGCATTGTTATAACTACTCCTTTCTTATATCTGGCAACATCTGCTGCAGGACATCACATCTCTCTCTTCATACTGACTGAAGTACCACAATAGTGGCTAAGAAGAAAAGTGACTAAAAAATAAAGAGTTTTTAAAAAAAATAATAATTGGTCTTACTTTTTGGGTATAAACAGTAGTATAGATGCAATAAATAATTCTTGCATAATTTGGGCCCATCATAATTAAACCTATTTCCCCATTTTACAATGGTGACCTAATTTTATTTAATTAAAAAAATTATGTTAGCCACTGTTCAATATTAACTTTTTTAAGCTTTCAAGCTCCTTTTTCAACACAATTGTGGATCCTGTCTCCCAGGTTTGTCATTAAATCCTCTGAAAATAATAAAAAAAAAATAATAAAAAACCCCACAGGAAATAATTTAAAAAAAAAACTCATTCGGTAAGACGTTGTTTAGTTTTCCTTGCACAAGTGGAATTACTAATCCTAGTAAAACAAAAAATCACATTTTTTTTTTTGTCTAATTTAAATAGAAACGATTACTCGGTTTGCATTTTGTGAATAGCAACCTTTGTAATTACTTTTTTTTTGGGGGAGGGGAATATAATTCTTAATTACTTTTTATTTAAAGAATATTGTTGTGATGTATTTATTAAGTCTTTTTAATATATCTAATAAATATTATCTCACTTTTTTTTGCAGATTTTATATATTAATCTGTAAAATAGAACATTATTATTTATAGCAAAATTATGTACAATACTTCAGATATAGTATTTTTGTTAAATGTCCAAAAGAATGCATTTGTCTCTTTCGAAGCATATTAGCTTCTGTGCTATTTCTCAAACTCAATGAACTCTCCAAAGCTGAGAGGAAACTCCAATTTATTAACAGAAATTTGGGGCGGACAATTTTTCTATGTAGTTCAAACCCTCCACAAACATGTTCAAAGCCAGATTACACAGGATGTCCTCTAAATACAAACTCAAGGGGAATTAGAGCACACCAAAAAAGGATTGAGAATTGTATAGCACCCACGAACCGGAAATATTCACATATGTAGCCTGTTGGGGCTATCCTTGAATATTCTGGAGGGGAAGTATGTGCTTTCTCGCAATCATTCGAGTAGTCATTCTATTGAGAACAGGATGCAACGTTTAACGGACAAGGAGCTGGCAGACATTCAATTCGTGCACAGACTGGCTGATGGCAATGCACGAGCCGCTCAAGGAATGAATCGATAATTGATTCCCACAGAGAAATGGTTCGGTTTTTGTTCTTCGGTAATGGTTCTTTCTTTGGAGAGCAACTAAAGCTGTTGTATATGCAACACCTGCAGTTTCCGAAAGGAATAATAGTAACAAGAACCGTTCGAACTGTTACGAATGTTTAAAAAATCCAATTTTTAATCAGATCTGCCGACCCATGGTCCATCGGTGTAAAGCATACCTCGCTTGAAATTGTGAAAACTTTGAACATCTTTTAAAACATTTCCACATGGTATCATCTGAGTAAGGATCCGCCATGAATTCTCACAACAAAATATAACTTTGAACTCCAGGTTAATAGATCTTTTGAACCCATCTTTTTCAAAGATGGGTTGACCGTTACGTTAGACTCTGGTTTGCAAGTTTTTCTTGTCCACCCCTGCTCGACCTTGGGAAGAATTTTTTTTTTTTTTTTTTTTTTGGTTTGTTGCTCTATTGTCATTTTTTGTACAGTTTAGGCAAATTAGACCGGAACCTACAGTTTAAATTCCGAACCACTAACAAACATCCATGCCACTGCCAGGATAAGAGCCTGAGTACCAAAGACCAGGGAGTTAGTCAATTGGCCGCTTGGACACTGAGTGGTATAGCAAGTTAGTAAAATGATGATTACATTATATATTCTTTATTTCCAATCTCCTGCTCCAAGATTTAAACAATATAAAAATACAAATGGCTATTGGAGAGAGGAAAAATGGAGTGCAGAGTCGAGTAAAGAGTTCCAGGCAGTAAGGAGGGTACAAAAAACAAACTGTCTTTTAAAATGATTTTGTAAATATTTGTTGCGTAATTTTGTTTTCTGTGTTATGTGTTGCAAATGTGCCTTACTGTGTTTGCAAATTTAAATAAATATGAGAATTAAATGTTTCATTGTTAATTAAAGAAATAATTCAGTTTCTATCATGAAGCACCTGAATCAACACAGCTCTAACTTGCATTATCTGCTACACCATATGTAATATTTGTGAGCAATAAATATTTCTTGTAATCTTTATATTACATGCTTAATTTCTTGTACCTCTAATACCACTTCCCCATAACATATCCGGTATGTTCGTATGTAATTCCCAGTTCTTATGAGGGCCCTATCTTCCCTTAAAATCTGTACCAATATTTATAGGACACACTGTTGATTCATTGGGTCAATACTCGTCAAAGACTAGTTCTGCTTGGTACCCTCTTCAGATTTAAATTAAGTACAAAAATCTTTAATACATCAAATTTTTACACAATACTTAAGTAGAGTACTTAGTTTTATCACATTACTTAACTCTTTTATAAATAAAATTAAGGATTATGTTAATATGTTTCATGTCTTTATATCTAACATTTGATCATTATTATTAACGTTAAAATCTGTATAACATCTTATTTTCCAATTTTTTGTTGTTTCTCAGAATAGGAATAATTAAAACACATAATTAATGATTCAATTCATAAACAACATAATTAAATTCATATCCATTTGTCTTGAATGTAAATATTTGGCATTCTAAGCAAACAGGTCATTTGCATGCCATGATAATTATGAACAAGTAATTAAGATGAATTATATAATTCTTAAATTAAAGAATAAATAATATTCATGAAGTACAAAATATCTAAATGTGTTTCAACTCAAAATTTTAAATAAGTAGAAAATTAAACCAGTGTTTGAAAAATATTAATTTCTTTAAAAGTATTTAAAAATAAAAATCTAACAAAATTCATCAGATTGTTTTATATGATAAAGTATATGATATTATATAATTGCATTTTAACAATAAATATGATTTAGCAATGTTTGTATGTACTTATATTTTATTATTAAAATAGGCTCATGTGTTTAATCGAGATTTTCAAACTCTGAATTTTTAACTAATAAGAACAAAAAGAATTTTAATGTCTCATTATATTATGCTGCCATCGAAAGTTACCGGCCCTCCGAAGGCTACCGGAACAACCGGCTTTTCGCCGGCGCCTAATTTGCAAATGAATGAATGTAAAAATACCAAATTTGGATGACAAGTGCACAAAATAGTTATGTATTGACTGCAACATAGAAGTGTACATAAGAAAAACATTTATTTACAAAAAAAAAAAAAAAATCTTGCTGGAGAAGTCCATTCTTGGAAAAAATAATAATGTGGTAAAATGTCCTAGAAACATAACAAAAATGAATTTTAAGGAGGGATATGTCCACTAGCTTGAATGCATTGGCGACATCGATTTTCCATGCTGTCAATTAAGTTGTGAGTTACCTAAATTGGAAGCGATGACCAGACACGGAGTAAGCTTTATTCCACCTCTCATAAAGACCTTGGAGGAGGACTTAAAGCAGCAACCAGTCTACCAAGATAGTGCCAAATATGCTCTATTGGATTCAGGCCTGGAGATCGAGCTGGTCATTCCATTCGTCCAAACCACGACACTTAAGATATTCCTCAACAGCTACAGCTCGGTGAGGTCGTGCATTATCATCCATCAGAATGAAAAAAAATTGTCAATTGCATCGGCATATGGTTGGACATATGGATCAAGGATCTCCTCCCGATATCTCAAACCGGTCACAGTTCCTCCCTGGAACACATGCAGGTCAGTGTGACCATCGAGTGAGATCTCTGCCCAAACCATCATCCCATCACCTCTGTAACTGTGTCTTTCAACAGTGTTGGATTGATGGCATCTGGTGCTTTGTTCCCACCAGATCAGCAGACGTCCTGAATCGCTCTCCAATGTGAATCTGGACTCGTCTGTGAAGAGTGCAGGAGCCCATTGCTGCCTGGTCCAGGAAACGTGTTCTCTTGTCCAAGATAAGCGGGCCCGTCTCAGTCGTCCATTGAGGGGAACACGCACAACTGGTCGCCTTGCATAGAGACCTGAATTATGAAGACTCCTTCGCACCGTACTAGCGAATATTCTTCTCCCTGATGCTACAGAGTGGTCTACAACAAGTTAAGGCACAGACATGCTTCTTTCCTTCAGGCCGAAAGAATAAAACGGTCTTCTGTTGGTGTTGTAGCTCGTGGTCGACCTGGAACATGTCTTCTGGACACAGATGCTTCGGTTTCATATTGATTCCAGAGACGGTGGACCACACTGCGAGACACATATTAAGACGCCAAGCTGCATTAGCCTCTGGGACAGCTTAATTTCCATCCATCCGACCGGCCGCCATTTTAACGAATCGGGCAAACGACTTTTCTCTGACATTACGGGACCCCACTGCCTATTGTCAATGAATCTACTAATAAAAGTTGTAAATCAACAAAAGTTACACGCGTAAATACGAAGCTTGATGTTTGCATATTTTTTCTCATTCATATATACTTGTTATTTTCTATATATAAAAAGTGACAGCTATCGTTTTTGCATAAATTTGCATAAAATTCGTTTTTATCATTTATATAAACTAAAAATTTTATTTTTACTGTCATTTTTTTTATGGTGAGCTTCGAAAAACATGTTCCTTAACTTTTGGAGGGCAGTATACTATTTCACGTTTTTTATTGCAACTTATTTTAAAAACTAATTGTTACTCTCCGTTTTTAATATTTTAGATGTATTTCAGGCAATAAATATTATAAATAAATTAAAATTGTTAAAAGTAAAGTTCATTTATATTTTATTAATTATTAATTTATCTTCCAAGAATTTTGAAATATCTAATTTATATATTTATTTTTCTACAAAAATATATTAAATTTCTGCATTTTATAAAAGCTGAATAATCAACAAAATTGTTATGACAAATCTTTAGAATTTTTTGCAGAAATTAAAATACAAGTTACAAGCATTTTTATTAACTATTTTATATATCTCTAATGATTTTGCCGAATAGTAAATAAATAAAGCAAATTAGACATTAATTAGTAGTCAACAACAATTTTCTCTTCAAATAACTAATTAATTTTGCAATAAATTTCCATTAAAATTTACTTTTGATTTGAATTTTTACATTTTTCAAAATTGCTTTTTTATGGAAAATTGCATTTTAAATGAATAATTTTGTAAATCAATTTATTTTTTGTTACTAGTAATATTATAATTAAAATATACAAGACAGCAATAAAACTGCATAAGTGATACCTATATAAGTTTTTTTTTAATTTTTTTTTTTTTTTTTATTGACTTGATAACATTTTTTTTCATATTATTTTGTTTGTTTGAATTTATTAATGCAAAATATTTGCTCTGATTAGAATTTAGTTCTATAATAATGTGAAAAGAAAATCAAATTGCGTCTTTTACTGTTAATAAATTTTAATTTAAGGTTGATTTATTTCTTTCTGCTGATATTTTTGTTGAGGAAAATAATAAATTGTTATGACTGTAAAGTATGCTAAATTTCTGGAAGTCTCGACACTGAAAAGGACGGGGAAGGGGAGAAAGGTCACGGGAACTAATGGGAGGAGATTTCAACCTAGAAATTGTTTGGGCAATCCCTCGTTTTCAACCCAGCTAATTGATTTCATGAACCCAAGGTACTATCTATCAGACTAGAACAACTTTCAAGGATATTGTCTAGAAGGATGGAAGGAAACTAATGGGAGGACATTCCAACCAAGTTATTCAATTCCTTCTATTAGCTCACACTCTCCCTGTATATATCTTGTTCAAATTTTCGATCTTTCATGAAATAATTTAATTCATTCATTTTTAGTTTTTTTTTAGATTTAAATTGCATATATCTACCAATAGATGGTGCCAGATAAACTTGGAAAAATGAATGAAAATTATTTATAAAGGACTTTCTGCAATATAGTGAAAAAAAGTAGGAATTGACTTTAAAATTTTTTTTAATATTACTTATTGTTTGACCACTTCCCATTTTCAATCCGGCAGGTCGATTTCATTAACCCAATGTGCTATCCTCTGGTATCCAATAAAAAAAAATTGTTGTTTTCAAATGCTGAGCATTTTGTCCTAAGTCAATCCCCACTGGAACAGAACAGCAGATTAACCAAAATCTAGAATGAACCATGTCCTCACAGTGTACCATCATAAAACTGACGAAATCCCCTAGAGAAGATGTCTGAGGGTTAACATCACCCTCCGCAAAACGATCGGAACGATCTTCTGGCCTGCAGATTTAAGGCTCCCATCCCCATTTTATGCGCGGAAGCTTTCGATTCAACAATGCTGGAGGAATTAAAAATTTTGAATAGCAGATTCTTACAGCTCTTGACAGTTGTCACTAAAAAATACCAAGATGTAACAGATTCAGCTTTATTTAGCCTAGACGACGAAAGTTTTCTAGGTTACGCTTAACCTAGAAGACCTACTTCATACTGTTTTGAACCTTCCAACTTTCCTCCGTGAACTTAAGCTCCCTGGTGGCCAATTGATTAGATTTGGTCTTTGGTACCACGGCTTCAGATTCGAATCCTGGCTGTATCATAGATGTTTGTTCATGGTTCAGAATTCACGTTAAACTGTAGCTCCCGGTCGAATTAACCTAAAATATGCAAAAATTACCTCAAAGCAGCTTGTCAAACTGACTGAAATCACATCAAAGAGTGAACCTAATAGCAGGCTCCTTAATCAAGCTTCTCAATGCTAGGTTGTTCTGACCTTCCAATCAGGACATAGACATGAACATTTTTAGCTGCATAATAATTAAAGACTGATTTCATTACAAAGTGAGCATTTGCTATATTTTTTATTTAATTTAGATGATTTCATCTTTATTTGTATCAAATACATTTCGCTCCTTTTTCTACTAATCCACGACACCCTAACTACAACAGCTCAAATTTACTTTTGCACCTTAATAACATTTTATCACAAGATGAAGCACTATTGATTTCACAGATAATATATTCCATTATTACTTCAACAAAATATTTATATCCTCAAACAAGCCCTGGGTTTCCTCAACTACTAGTAAGCTCAGTCACGTACGGATGGTAGTTTTCATCTTAAATAAATCAAATAATTTAGTATTTTCAAATTGAGTAATTTGGAGAGGCATAAAACAAATGCAATGATCATAAAGTAGTAGAAAATATTCTAGTCACGTATACGGTATATAAACTTAATTATACGTAAACAGAAAGCAAAAATTCTTCTAAGTTAGTTCTTAAAGAAAAAAGTAATAGAATTAGAATTTCTCTTTCACTAGATTTGTGTTATTGAATTATAATGTTAGATTCATTTAATTAAATTTCTATTTTTTTAAATCACAAAAATTGGCATGAATCTTTTATTTTAAATTTTGGATTGTGTAATTTTTGCAATTCTAGATTCAGATCATTAGTAATCCATTTTGCATGTTTGCATATTGTATAACACCTTATACCTTTTATATATAAATGAATATTTTTGGATTGCTCAGGCTTTTTTGTATTTATTTTGTATGACTTATAATCAATTTCTTCCAATGAGGCAACGTTATATATATATATGTGTGTGTGTGTGTGTGTGTGTGTGTGTGTGTGTGTGTGTGTGTGTGTGTGTGTGTGTGTGTGTGTGTGTGTGTAAACTCTCTGGCATCCCTGGTATCCCATGGTGGACCAAGGCCGTCTGTTTATTGGCAGATTTCTAGATGGGAGGTGGTTTCTTTTTACAGGGCAGGGTTGTTATCTGTACACCCAACGCCCTACAGCAGGGATGGGCAAACTACGGCCCGCGGAGCCAACTCCGGCCCTCCGGAAGGTTCTATCTTTTCTACTTTGATGAAATATTATTTTTTCTTTCCTTTTTTTTTCAAAGGACTGGGGATCTTTTACTTTCTGTATTTTTGTTCTACAAAACATAAATCGACTGAAATTGCAAACACATATAGCTTTCAATCGATAAAGTGTTAAAGTCGGAAGTTCTTTGTTAGTTATAGTTGTAGATTGGTGCCAACAAGTTAGAGTTTTACAAATCATTATCGAAAGTAAGTTTCCCAAATTTAATATCTTATGCCCAGAAAATCAGTGCTATGTTTGCATCTTGTATATGTCAGTAAGTGTTTTCAACTATAAACCTTAGAAAGAATTATTTCAGAAGTAGATTGACAGATGAGCATTTAGCCTCGTTCCTTGGAATCAGTACATATCCCTTCAAACCTCAATATGAGGAACTTTTTAAAAATAAAATCTCAATTTCGTTCATCTCATTAGTATATTTAAATTGTAATACTTGTATATTGTTTTAAAATTTTGAAAAATTTATCTTGGCCCGCCAAACTTTTTTTATTTTCGATTTTTTGGCACGCGACCAAAAAAAGTTTGCCCACCCCTGCTCTACAGTCATGTTAGATCGGGACCTACGATTGAAGGTAGATTCACTATCTTTAACACCCATGGCACCACCGGGACTTGGCCCAAAATCTGTGGCATACAGCATCAGAGAGCTATATATATGTTACATAAAAGATTTTTCATGTTTATGTTTATGTTTATGTATATAAATAAATCGTTAAGTTGCTAAATTTATTTGATTTGTACTTTTTTTGAGATGTGAAATTATATTTTAATATTCATGTATATTTTTAGAGTGTGTACTTCTTAATAAAATTAAATCATAATTTTATTACTTAATTTTCCGTTGTTGAATTCTGTCATACCTAAAAAATATTTTCCTGAAATCTGTACATATTTTGATACAAATTTAAATTAGCCATTTAGGATTTGTAATTTGCAATTTGCGCAACCAGATTGTAAACTGGATGTGGTTCTTGAAACACAGGTTTGAAAACTCACAGGTTTTTGTACACATACACAAACACAGTTAGAGACATAAAAATATAAGACATCTGTAATGTGTTATATATAGATTCATAGAAGGATAATTATAGATTCATAGAAAGACTACACTTCTAAGCTGAAAACTCATAACTGGTATTTTCAAATTATATAAAAGATAACATTTCCTATAAATTTTATTAAAATTCATTAAATCTATCAAATTTAAAATTATTATGTGAATTTCACTATATTATTAAATTCAGTTTAACAATTAGCAATCATTTAAATTAAAATATAAAATTTCATAACAAATAATAAACATTTAATTTAAATTTCCATTAAAAAATTCCTTTTCCTTCTGTTAGTACTACATGTCCAGATTGTGAACTTTTCAACTAAATTAGACAGAATTATAAAGCAAATTTAGAATAGTAGCTCCTAGCGAGCTAACGTTTGCCCTGAAACTTCATATTGATTTAAAGCTTCTCTTCAGAATTCTAGGATTCAACGTTCGCTTTACTCAGAGTTCACCAAAAGGTAAAGACCTGAACTAGCTTTAATTGGAATAACTAATTAATGCGCTCTACCTCTGTTTGGAACTTATGCATTTAAATCTTATATGGTGAATTTTCTAGTTTTACATTTCATTATTTACTATAGATTTAAAATAATTTATATAATTTTCGGTTTATTTAAAATAATTTAATTAATCTATAGTTAATTTAAGCCTTCGCTTTAATTAAAATATTTTTTTTTTACTATTATTAAATCCTAAAGCATATAAAAACTTTTAATTAATTTATTAAAAACTACTATTTATTATTATCTATTATTATTAGCATTGCGTATTATTATTATTATCTATTATTAAAATAATTATTTTATTAATTTTTTTTAATAATTCATATTTATTTCATTACTTTTAATTAATTTACTTAATTAGAGTATAATGATTCTGAAATTACTTTCTTAATTAAACATTTTAATTAGAATTATTATGGCTCTATTTGATATAAAAAGTTTTATAGGTTATGAAATTACAATGCCACAGCTAGCTGAATGGAGTTGCATGAGAATTTTAAATCACGATGTTAAATTCCTGATGCTCTAATGATTTATATCTAGGTAATTATTGGTCAAAAATTTTGATGTTAATATCTAGTTCATTTAATTCAATGAATTGGGGATAGTTTTTTTATTTCAAGCTGAAAATAATGATTCCTCAAATTCTTTACAAAAAAAAGAATCTTTATTCATTTGACTAAATATAATAATACGTGAAAGAATTGTTTTTAACGTATACCCAACATTTCGGAGTTATCTTATTATTTTTAGCATTTGGCTCATGATTTTTCTGTTCTGTGAACTACTTAAACAAATTGCCTAAGTTAGCAAAAAAAAATTTTTAACCAAATTATCCATTAAAAATTGTAGCCAGATTCTTCAGCTACAATATCTTGAAAATCTTCTGGATCAGATGCCGAAGTTTGACAGAAAAGCATAAGTATAGTTCACCACTCCTGATGCGAAAATGATGAAAATTTTCACAATTCCAACTCTTGATCTTTTCTTGACAAAATTCAAGAAAAGTTTGCTGAACATGAAAAAGCTGTACTGAAAGCTGAAAGTGGCTGTACATATTTTTTCCCTAAGTGCACTTAAGTCCAGCAATCTACTTTTTGCCTTCTTGTTTAAAGTACTGGCTAGAATCAGTGTGTAAGAGGAAGCATGGCTATCGTTAGAATTAATTTTATATCTAGTGCCTACTGTATTTTTTCAAAATACACCTTGTTAACAACATAGGAAAACTTGATTGCTAATCATGCTGTTGTTATTACTAATTGCCCTGGTGCTGGAAAGTCTACACCAGGTTCAGAAGACCTCTGTCCAAGTTGACTGGGCAATGGCTAAGGGTAATTAATGTGCAGCTACAATTTAGCGGACAACTGCGAGGGCTGAAGACTCCCTAAACCTCAAGACGACACACTACAATCATATCGGGACCTACGATTTAAAGTGGATTCTGAACTACTACAAACATCCATGGCACAGCCGAGACTCGAAACCGAAACCTTGGCCCCGAGCGCCAGACATTCAGGCCCGCTAATATTGCTTAAGAGTTTAAATTAAAATATAATTATATATAAATATTAAGTTAAATTAAAAATATATAAATTAATAATAATAATATGTTGATGATAGGTTTTGTAAAAATTATTAATTGTAAGCCAATAAATTAAAAATTAAATCAATTTTTTTTTTAAATCCAAATCTTTCATCCCATAAAAAGTTGCATTTACTTTATGTCTTTTTCAAAATACGTTAATTTCCCAAAAAAAAAAACTCTTTCAGTAGCAACACACATAACAACAAAAAAAAAAACAATGCAAAACTCTTTTCAAAAATAATAAATTAACTGATAATTCCTTAGCTCCACCAAAACTAAAGCTTCTAAACTCGTCATTTGAGGGAAGAAAAAAAAAAAAAAAAAAAAAGAGTCCAGACAAAAGCAAGATTCTTTTTGTTCCAACCTCTCGGTAAACACTCATTACTTTACCTCCGCAACCATTAGTTTATAATCGATTTTGTTCCCCCTGCCTTTTGTTCATTATGATGTATTATGATTAAAGAAAATGCTTTCATACAAGGCGTGCAAACGCATTACATCAATTAATAATTTGATGCTTACGAGGCATTCATTAGGCGACTTAATGGAAATGATTTATGCTCAATGATATGCAAGTGTCCTTTCTTCTGCTTAAATGAATGATTAAATGAGAAAATGGGTTCAATTTTTTTTTTTTTCTTTTATCCTTCTTCTTTGCTATTTCTTATTTAATGTGGTTTTGCTTTCTTTTCAGAAGAAGAAAATGAAATATAGGATTCTTAAGCTAATTCAAATTAGATTTCCCATGCAAAAAAAGGGGATGGTTAATTCTTCTAAAAGAGAGGAATTAAAAATTGCAGAGGAGTGCTTGCTTCGACAAAAAAGAAAGAAAAAATACCACACATTTTTTGTGTTTAAAAGCTGAAAAATTGGTTACCATCAAAAATAACAAAATATTATCAGAAATTAGCAAACTCGTTAGTATTTTTATATGTGCAATAATAATAAAACAAATATTTTTAAATAATAAAATCTCATTAGCATCGAAATCTTTATAATGATACAATAGGCTTTCTATTAGGGCATAGAGATTCTGAATTCAAGAAGATAGTACCCCCAAAATTATTAGTAAGCATAGCTATTTTAAATATGTACAACTGTATACTCACTCCCAAAAGTTTGTAGATATGGATGAGGGTACCATATTTAATAAGATGGGGTACTGTAGTTAGTATGGATGAGTGATGATGGTTTGTACCCCAAAAACTGCTAAATAGTTATAGCTATTTTAAATATGTATAACTGGATAATCACTGCAAGAGGTTTGAAGATATAGATGAGGATTGCAAACCTGACGAGAGGGTTATTGAACAGCTTTTGACATCAGGAAACAGCATTGACCAACCAGGGTGGTCAACTGCTTAACAGGTTCAAGGGGCAAAAGTGAAGAAAGGGTTAACAATGCATTGATCCACATCTACATAGATAATCTGGTGCGAAAAATTTATTTTACAAATAACTCGTAAGCAAAATATTTATAATCTGTTTTGTTTTCAAATATATTTACTTGTTTTTTATATGTTGGGCTATTTGACCTAAGTTATCTGTCCCGGAGTCACTCAACGAATACTAAGTGTTTCTTTTTATAGATCATTTTACCATCATAACTTTGAATGAACACTCTCCAGGAACACTTATTCCACAAGCCGATGGAATAACTAGGATCCATCCTGTATATCTTCCAACAAAAATGTAATCAAACCGAAGTTCTATATGTAAAGGTCTTCGGTAAGTGAAGGTGTTAAACTATATTGTCTCAAGTGATGAAGTTTTATGTTCTATTGAGCATATTTTCTTCAGATTTTTAACAGCATTTTACATTAATTAAATTTACAAAAGTAAAAAAAAAAAATAAAAATAAAAAACATTCCAGATCACTGAGGCTAGGCAACACTTATTCATCCCAATTATTAATATAATAATTATATATTTGTCTTTATATTATATATTTCCCTATAACTACAAAATATAATCATATTTACATTATGTATATAATGCAGATATCAAGAAACATTAACATATATTGTTGTGTATTGTTGTTTCTTATCCCACTTGGTAGACATCTAAACCAAGTCCACGAACCCGTTAACATGTATTATTATATACGTATATGAATGTTTGTATGTATGTATGTTTCAATGTTACTTAAACTTTTAGGTATTTCTTTTTTTAATTAAATAAGAACCATTTCTACTATCGAGCACCATCTGGTGACTTAAATAGGAAATTATTTTTAATTTAAAGTACATGGTAAAATAATTATTAAGTTAAAGTTAATCTTTCAAATCTTATTTTTTAAATTTATATGATGGCAATATTTTTCTTTCAAATATTCCGTTATGTAGACTTATTTATATTTTACTTTCTAAATTCATTTTATTTATAGATATTTATTCACAGTGATTTTTTTTTCTTACAATTTGTCGAAACCCAATTATTAATCTTAATCAATATTTTGTATATGCAACTGAAATTTTCTCTCGATTCCTTTGCATTTTTTAGTTTCATTTTCTTTTTAGTCTTATTAAAACTAATGTGGAAATAGCCAAAATCTCAAAAACATTCTTAGGAATTATTTTTCGTCAGAAGTTTTGTAAATAAAAATGCAATTTATTAGGAAATAAAAATAAATAGAATAATAAATTTAAGATCATTAATATTTATTTGTGAATACTTTAATTAAATAAATTAAATTTAAAACATGTTTTGATTTTCGACAGATCTTGTTCCACTCGGGAAGCTAATAAACAAATCTCCCATTCCTACTTGTTAGTCTAATTTGAAAAAGAAATAACTGAAAGATCTGCAACGATGGTGTCAGTAAAATAAGTTAGTCTTTCTTCTAAGAAATTAGCTTGCCACAAATATTCGCCTTCCTTGATAAATAAATATTAGATAACGTGATTTTAGTTATGCTTATTAATTGTGTGATTTTAGTTTTCAGTTTGGTAGGAGATGTTTCTTTCCAGATTTACATATCTGGACTATAATTTGGTTCGAATCTGTGAATTTGGCAATTTATACTACTATTTTACAGAACTATTACGGATCGGTAAAAGTAGATTGGTGGTAAAAGTCTCCCAGCAAGGTAAAATGTTATCTGATTTTTTAAAAATACAACGTCATCCATCGTAGAGCTAATTGATGTACCCTGCTGTTTCCAAAAATTATCATAAT
This sequence comes from Caerostris extrusa, assembly GCA_021605095.1. Classification (NCBI taxonomy): domain Eukaryota; kingdom Metazoa; phylum Arthropoda; class Arachnida; order Araneae; family Araneidae; genus Caerostris; species Caerostris extrusa. Next base: position 53,236 of record BPLR01016432.1, read on the forward strand.
TTAAACAGGACAAGAGATAGGACATTTCTTGCTGCTAAAAATGAAAAGTCCAAAAATTAACGAAAGAATTGCTGACCATGGTACCAGCTGAATATATTATAAATTTATCGATATCGAAGTAGATGTTGATTAGTACATTAATTACTCACTAGAGTTCCTTAGCTTACTTGATTTGATTGGCTACCACATAGCCTTTTATTTATTTGAGATCTCCATTAATTTTTACTACGGAGCTTTGGTCAGCCAAAACTTTTACGATGGTCCAATTTTATGTCCAAAGAAGATGCTGGGCAATGGGATTTAAGTTACTATTTTAACAGGAAAGGGGAAGATTGAAAGAGCATTTACTCAGGGACACTACTTATTCCGGCGGATCTCCCTTTTATCGTTAGGAGATTGAAATTTACAGTAATATTTGTGTTCACGATCAACAAGTCTCAAGAGCAATCTATTAAGTACTGCAGGTGCTGAGTGATCTATGATGTCTTGATTATGTCTTTGTCTATGAGGATTTATGTTATATTTTACTGAGTGCAGAATGGGCAGTCTATTTGAGATTGCCATGTTTTTTTTACCAATTGTTTCGCGTCACTTGCTCACGGATATGTTCACCCAACAATTTATTTAATCTTGCACCTGGAGTTTAGCTTGGATTACTGTTTGCAGATGAGAAACATATTGTTTATAATTAGGTTTTGAGAGTTGATCTATTATTATAATGAATTTGAAAAATGCTTTATTTTAAAATTTTTATACTGTTTATGTATTTTTAAATACCTGTCAATAAAATTATTTCAAAAAACAAATTGGATATGTATAATATTTATAAATATATGGCGTATTATAAACGTTATATTACAGTTTCTAATATGTTTAGCAATGTTTAATTTGCAATGAAAAAGTCCTGAATGAGTAGTGTTGGATGTAGGGCTGGCAATTTTACTCCGTAAGAAAAGTCAGCGTCCGACTTCTACCTACAGGTACTCCATCACAATAGAAGCTTCCCCCTTTCTACACTACATTCATTCATCTACATTCATTACTACATTCAAAACATTCATTTGGATCCTGTGGACATTCATTCTTCTTGTCTCATAAAATATAGAAAATAAATACCCTCTGAATGCCTCGGGAACACAAGGATTTTTATAAACTACAGGCTATACCAACTCAAACAACGCAGATTTAATAAATTTTTTAATTAATCTAAAACATAATAAAGATGCCAAATGGCCGAGTGACTAACACTCTGGCGCTCTAGTCCAGGCGGTGCCATGGATGTTTGTAGTGGTTCGGAATCCACTTAAAACATTAGGACACTGTCTAATATGACAGTAGAGAACTAGACGTAGGGCTGACTACCCTACCCCGTAAAAAGATAGAAAATCTCATGTTTCGAAATTTACCACTAGGCAGATGGCCTTGCCCCGAGGGGCTGTTGCACCAATGAAGAAGAAGAAAAACAAGTTGAATAAGTATAATATTTATAAATATATGGTATATTATAAACGTTATATTACAATTTCTAATATGCTTAGCAATGTTTAATTTACAATGAAAAAGTCGTGATCTAATATGACTGTAGAGTGTTGGGCGTAGAGCTGACAATTTTTACTCCGTAAGAAAAGTCAGCGTCCGACTTCTACCTACAGGCTCCATCGCAATAGAAGCTTCCCCTTTCCCTTCAATCGAGAGGCCGCAAGGGTTCGTGGGCTTCATATTTTCTTCCACCAAGTGGGATAAAAAAAAAACATACAACAGCACAGCACTGTTTAATGCTCTATTATGTTGTTAATATCTTCTTTTGATAAATAACTCAAACAAAATAGACACATAGAAATATAAATTACAAAATTTTAAAACTCCAATCCACTTTAACAAATAACGAAAATCCCAAAAAAAAGATTATTTATCCGACGAAAATTTCAACATTTTAAATTCATATTCGAATTCCAGTGAATTCCATAAATCCCCAAAAAGCTGTATACAAAAATAGCCAAATAACGAAATGAGACGAAACATAAAAATAAAATAACACTGCAGACGTCCTTTAAAAAAAGAAGAAACAATAATAAAATTGAAAAATTCAATTTATCACTGTATCCGTTTTCTTGTCTGAAACGTCGATTTCATGGTTCACCTCTTAAGTTTTCCATTCATTTATTTAGTTTTTAGTTTATGGGATTCTTTCTTTTTACCGATTCCCGATCGGAAATGGTTTTGGGTGGAGAAACTGGCGTGAATAATTTATTTGTCCCCGGTTTGCGACTCGCCAGACTTAAAAATCGTAAAAAACAATGGATGGTTTTGCTGTATTTTTATGATTTGTTGTTACTCTCTGCCATGGCAGAATCTGGGATATCTGTGTTTTCCAGTTTTTCGTTGCTTTCTGATTGTACAGGGACATTTCGTATCGGGAAATGGGTAAGGGAAAAAGTGGTGTAAGGTTTTGCTTTCGGTACGAAAGAGATTCGGCATGAATTTATGGAATTTCATAAAACAGAATGCATTTAATAATTGTGGTTAATGAAAATTGTAAAGGAACTTACTCTTCGTTAATTAGAATATTCTTAACATCATGTTCTGAAGTAATCTTGACTTCAACATTCAAACTAAAAAATCAAAACAAATCGAACAAAAAAAGTTTGCATATCAATACCGTTTATGGATACTTAATACATTGGTTCATTACAGGATTCAGGGTTCATTATACATGGTTCATTACAGGGTTCATTGTGTATTATACATGGTTCATTGAAGGGTTAATGGTTCATTATATATGATTCATTAAAGGGTTATTATACATGGTCCATTGCGGGGTTAATGGTTCATTATACATGGTTCATTACAGAGTTAAGCTAAACGAGTCTATTGCGTCTAAAAACACTCGACTTGGCTTACTGATGTTTGAGAACATTATGCCTCAGTCAAAAATTCTCCCTTGTTCTCTTCTTAATCTTTCACTTTTTAATGTAACAGCTGCAAGCGTTGCTGGCGAACATTGTCCAAACCACCTAGTTTCAATATGGACGGAAAGACTTACGGAAGACGAAAATACAATTTTTCTCCAAATAGTGTTTTTTTTTTTTGTTACTTTTCAAAGAATTTACGACCTTCCCAAAAATGGCTAGAGGTTAGGCCTTTTGAGGTTGCTATTCGTCAAACTTAAAATCTACAAAATAGGTAAAGATTTGTATTTTTATAATTTGTTGTTGCTTTCTGCCTCGCCCAAATCTGAGAAATATTGACTTGCCCCTAAAACAACTCGAATTGGCTTGCTGAGTTTCATGAACTTTATGGGTCCCGCAAAAATTATATTTTCATGTGCGAGTTTTTGCAAGCATTGATGGTGAACACTGTCCAAACCATTTTTTTAACATGGTCTAAAAAAGCAAAACATGCGGAAACGTTTGCCAGCTATCGGAAAATAAAATTTCCTCTCTAAGTAGTGCCGATTTTTAGTCACTTGTCAAAGAATTTAAGATCCTATGTCCCAAAGATGACTGGGGATTTGTTGGTAAGGAGGTTTGTTTTTTTTGAGGATGCGATTCCCCAGACTTGAAAAGTAAAATTATGTAATGGTTTCTATTTTTATGATTATTGTTACTTTTTACCATGTCCATATGTTTGATACATAAATATATGCATTTAAATTTAACCTGGTTTTATAATTAATGTTTTGAATTGCCACTCACTGCAACAAATAGCAATGTACAAAGTCGCTGATTGATAAAGAATGTCCGTAAGTCGTTCATTGATAATTATTAAAAATTCTAATCAGCTAATTAAGTGGGCAAAAAGTCACTGAACTGAAAGATTAAATGAATCTTACAAAAATATTTCACTTCTACACTCAACAATTTTCCGCATTTTCATAAACATGACACTCGAATATGGACGATTTTCACTGAAATCTTTAAAATTATTCGAATGAAAATCAGGTTGTACATTAAATATTTTGACACACATTGATCCATAGATTTAACTTATATATCAATGATATAAAATAAATAACTTATTGCTTTTATTTCCCTATATCAAATCAGCTATTTTAAACTGGGAAATTTCCAAATATTTCAACCTATTTCACAAAAAAATTAATAAATCAGACACTAATAATTTCTAAAGATATTAAAACTTTTTTTGTAAACTATTTTGCAATAAATTTACTGCTTCCCACTGGATTAAAATGCAATTACATTTAAATGTCGAAATTCAACTAACCATATTGTAAGAAGGTTATATATAAACGCAGTAAATTTAAAATACATAAAGAGCTTAAAACTTTGCAAAACATTATTTAAAGACTAAATATATATACCTAGCAGCATATTAAAAACGAAGTATATTAGATGATTTTTAAATAAAATTGCTATGATATTAATATTTCTACTTTTCCTGACATATTTTAGAAACATTTTCTAATAAAAATTTACATTTGCGAATAGTTAGTTTAATCTAAGAATAAATATAAATGTTTACCATCTGAAAATAGGATTCTAACAATATTTTTACTAGTACAGTAACAGGAATTGTCAAATAAAAAAACTTATTTTTTCTTGCGTTTATTTACATGAATTCCTAAAAGGAATCAAAATAAAAATTATAAAAGGATATAGTTAGATACTCTTAAACAATATTGCTTTTGGATTAAATATTAAAGTTAATTTAAAACACTTTCGTTTTTTTTTTTTTTTTTACATTTCGCTATTTATAACTCGGAAAATGAGCTCTGAACACATGCCAGTTTTAAATGAGATCTAAACTAAACCATTTTAAAACTCGTTTCCAAGAATAAAGATAGTAAATAAAATTTTTTAATGTACATTTTTGCTAAAATATATTGTAGTATTTTTTTTTTTTCTAACGAGGATAGTATTGGGATTTCATTCAAAGGTGAGAGGAATGTATGCTATTTGACAAATATATAATAAACCCATTTCTCAAATTTTACAGTATGTTAGAGTACGTACTAGTACTTTATTGTGGGTAGTTATATTACATGCAATTAGTGTTTTGTATTAATAAGAACAACCTGTCACTCAAATCTTATAGCAATTATTCGGTATTATGTACAAGAGGAAATTAGCGAATGTCGAACAGGAATGTGGTACAGATCGAAGCAACTATAGATTGAATATGAACTATACCATGAATTGTTCCGTCATGATTGGTGATAGACAGAAGATAGAGAAACAGAGAAAGTGTCTACTCCAATGAGAAGTGAGGGAAGCTGAACCCTCTTGACGGATTGTCTTAAAAGGTAATTTCTTATGAAGAAGGGGAAGAGTTCTGCAACGAGTAGAACAAAAGTGTTTTTTTTTTTTTTTTTTTTTTTCTTTGAAGTGACAGAATAGGCCGCAGTTTCTGCCTGTTTTCAAATTGAGCAGCTTGTGTTTTTGTGAATCACGCCATGTGATAGTTAAGGTCCCACAAATCAGGTCCATAGATACGTCGTAGACTCGAGAACTCGAATATATATATATATATATATAATGCTTGTAAATAAAAATTAAAGTGTTCCCATGATACTGCAAGTGGCCCTCTTCTTGAAACAGTTATAGGTCTAGTATGGGCTGAGACTTTACAATATAAATGGAATTACAAAAATATCATTAATTTTGTTTTCTGTTAGTATCTGCAGTATATTCATATGAAATTTAAATAATATACAATGTAATCAACTTTTGCCATATTTGGACAATGCATTTTTTTTTTTCTTAAATGAAAATGTTTTGATTAATTTTATTCCATCGGATGCAATGTCCATTTTTCAGCAGCATTATCATTTAAGCGTATAAATGTAATTTATTCACCGGTTGTTTCATATATTTTAAAGAGGGCGTGGTAGCTTGTATTACAAGAATTAAATTACGATTAAATTAAAAGATTATCTTCATATCAGGTTGTTTTTCTTCTACTTGGAATACAAATTAGGCATTTATTTTTAAAAGGAAATATAAATTTCTCTGCGTTGCTTTTGCTTGAGTTTTAAAGAGCTTCTCTTTTCATAAATATGGGTGGATAAATTCTGAATATAAAAAATATGCTATTTTATGGCAACTTCTTTAACTAATTTTGCAATTTATGAAAAAATTAATGGAAAAATATTTTCGGCAAGTTTCGTGTTCGAGATGGCAGTAACGTTATTTCTTCATAAATGCAGAGCTAATACGGCTGTTTTGCCTAAGGTGACCACCCTAAATAAAAAGAAAACTTCGCCATCTTATATACAAATATTTTTAATAAAGTATATTTAACGTCCAAAACACGGACTTTACCATCGACGTTATTTTTTCATAGGAAAGATTATTTTCCACTTATACTCAAAAAGTCAACATCCCCAAAACAGAAAAGAGGTGAAGTGTGTGATGGGTGTCTTTTAAAAGTCTTACCACACAGAGAATTTTTTATATCTCAGCAATGGATGTGGCATAAATAAGGACTACAATTTCAAACAAAAGGTTTATAATATAGCTTATTTCTAGAGTGTATTTAATAGTCTGCGAGAACCAATGAAATATAATTTTTAAATAGCATCATGAAATGATAATACTGGAAAATGTCATTTTAGTGAAAGAAAAAAGTATGAGAAGTCTGATAGAAACACAAATCAAATCGATTCATATTTGATATTAAACTTGAGGAAAAACAAAAAAAACAGCTGAAGAACAACCACGAATGTTGTAGAATTGACTATTATTCTACTTTATTGGCGTTACAGCTCCATGGTGAGCTAATACCGTCTGTCTACTGGTAGAATTTGAGACAAAAGACATTTTTTTTTACAGTGTAGGGTTACCAGCCTTATGTACAATGCTCTACAATCATATTAGACAGAGAAGTACGATTTAAAGTGGATTCCGAACCAATACACTCATCCATGGTACAGCCGGGACATGAAACCGAAACAGAGGTCTAGGTGCACGTCCATCAGGCCCCAGAGTTGACTATTACCCCCAAATTAAATGAGTCCATAAATTATCTGTACCGGATAATTTTTTTTGTTCAAATGCAGCTGGCAAACACTTAGACAGCTTGGTCTTGAAGCCTTAAGGCAAGAGCTGCACAGACGTTACTCACTTTGCATTACCCACGGGGAGCGTGTAACTTGAAGATAAACCACGGCCGCGGAGTAACAATGCCCCCGTAACGCTCTACAATCCTACTAGGACCGGGACCTACGGTTTAAAGTGGATTCTCCGAACCACTACAAACATCCATGGCACCGCCGCGACTCGAACCCGAAACCTGTGGTACCGAATGCTAGCCACTCGACCATTCAGGCCCCTGTAGCGGATAATCTATGGCTTGTTTTTATATAAACGTTATCTAACCATTTTCATAACATTCCTATTTGTTCATAATAATTTTTGTTGAAATATAATAAACTATATGCTCTTATTTCTATTTTTTTTTAATAGCAAAATCTATATTTTCATTAGAATTTATTTTCTTAAGCAAAAAAAAAAATATATCTTATAGTATTTTAATTTTTTAAACATCCATTTTAAATTTTTAAACACGGATAATTTTTTAGACATCCATCTAATTTTATTTTTCGAAAAAAAATACGTAAATGTAAAGTTATTTATATATATATTTCTAAGTAATTATTTTAAAATAAATATTAACGAATCCTTTCTAGACTTTTGACGGAATTTCAATGTGATTGTTCAAAGTAGTGAAATTCAGCTAACGATTGAGTAATTTAGTAATTTAATTTGTGATGAATGAATTAATTATGCAAAGGAAATAATTAATTTAACCAAATAATTTTTAAATAATTATTTTTTACAAAAATTGTTGAATTAACTATAAAAAATAGATATTCCAGTTTTAATTAACTATTTCTAACATTACTATCATATAATATAGAACTACAACTATTTTCACTCCAATAAATAATTTTCCCTATAATAAAATGAAAATTAGAACTAGTTTTTGAGTCAATTAATATTAAAAAGATATTATTAATGAATTAAATCACTGATTTCTTTAGAAATTTAAAAACAAATAAAAATATTCATCGATTCTTTACATCTGTATTTTTCTTAAATGGAATAATTAGAATGAAAAGGATTATTTAATGTTTATGCTTAAAAATCACAAAATCTAATTTTTTTTATTTATATAAAGTTTCATTTAAAAAAAAAAAAATTTAATAATTTAACCATTATGAATTAATTTTGAAATATTTGAGAAACTAAATACTTAATTTAAAATAATAAAAAGTAAATGGATTTATTTTTGGTTAATTAATAATTAATAAATATTTAACAATTTGCGAAAAAAAAAATCACATGATATTAAGAAATCCATTCAAACACAAATTGATATTTTTTAATTGTTAATTATGTTTAAAATTCTTTTTTCACTCTTAATTAATAATTCGTATTTAGCAGATTAGGAAGTTTTTCTTTATGTGTCACTCATTATTGTATTTGAAATAATAATTTTTTATAAAGTATTAAAAATAATGAATTTTATATTCTATGGCATAAAATGTAATAGGATTTAGTTAAAAGTAATTTTTTTGGATCGTAGTTTGTTAAAAATACTGATTTAGAAAGGTAAAGTAAAAATGACAATTATTAAAGAAATGGGAATTAGATTAGAATTTCTTTAATAATTATTAATTCTTAATCTTAAAAAGATTTGATTTCTTTTTAAAAATAATACTTCAAAAATTATATTCTTGAAGCTTATAAAATTTTCGTAATATTATTTCAATGTCATGGAAATATTTTAAAGTATTTTTAATAATAATGTAAAGTAATTATCTTATATTGAAGTTATATAATTGAAAATGCATTAATTATTATTTTTTTAAATCTTCGAAAATAATTCAATAACTTAGAAACTTATTTTTTTTTTATCAAACAAATTTTATTAGATCTCTCATCATCAGAAGTCATTATTTTGAATCATAAAAACATACTATATAATTTTTTTCTCACGGGTAGAGATTTGGCCTTTCATAACCAGGGGAGAGGAATGCATATTCGTTGACAAATACATAATGACAATCAATCACTCAAATTTGACAGCAGACAAGCAGTATTGTGGGTAGTAAAATTACATGCAATTAGTGTTTTCTACTAATGAGAACAACCTGCCACTCAAATCTGATAGCAAATACTCAGTGCCATATACTATAATCTGAAGTAGAAGACTCGTGAAATTAGCGATTGTCTGTGTGACCTTCACAGATTGAAACATTTACAGAACTACACCATGAGTTGTTCATGAGGAATATGAACTACACCATGAGTTGTTCATGAGGAATATGAACTACACCATGCGTTGTTCATGAGGAATATGAACTACACCATGAGTTGTTCCATAGTGATTGTTGTTCGAGCATGAGTTGAGAAAAGTCTACTCCGTGGAGAAATAAGGGAAGCTGACTCTCTCCCCCCCCCTCTTGGCAGATTTTTTTAAATGGATATTTTTAGGGAAGAAAGGAAAGAGTTCTGCCACGAGTCGAAAAAGAGTTTTGTATTTCTCTTTTTCTCTGAAGTGACTGAATAGGCCGGAGATTCCGCCTGTTTTCAAAGTAAGCCCCTTTATGTTTGTTTCGTGTATCATGCCGTGTGATAATTAAAGGTCTGCCGCAAACCATTCAATTAGATTCGATGTAGACTCGACAACTCTGAAAATCTCCGACATTGGAGTGAACTGAACTTGTGATTTAATCGTACACTTGTACATGTAAAATTTATATTTTTAATTTTTATTTCTTGTATAATAAACCAGTGTTCTGTATCTGTATATAATGCTTGTAAATAAAAATTAAAGTGTCCCCATGATTGTGAAAGTGACCCTCTACTTGAAGATGTTATAGGTCTACTATAGGCCGAGACGTTACAATATAAGAGAATGAAAATGATATATTTTTAAATTAAAAATTTAAAAAATCTTCGTCTTTCTCATTTTCATTTTTTAAACTATTCAAATTTATACTATTCAGATTAATTCTCAATCTCATGTTTCAATCTCGTCCTCCTAGATTACCCGAGTTATCTCTATTTGCAGAGATTTCAAAAACTGTTGACCATTCTTATACATTGGATTACTTCTTGAAAACCCTAGTTTGCTTACATTTGCAGATTTTCACTCATCATTAACTATAACATAGATTACCCTGTCTAACTTCCATTGTAATATTACATGTTGTATTTATATGTCAATTTTTAAAAAATTAGCCATCACAAAAACAAAATTACCTGATGAAATGTTTGGTATGAGATGTCCATAATTATTTAACTACATCGAACATCTTACCAAAAATATATGGATCTATAAATGTCCTTCAGTTACTGATTGTTTTTCTAATATTTCTCAAATATGAGGCACTACCAACAGTAAATGAACAAAGTACAAATCTTTCACAAAAAAAATTCCCTTTAAAAATTCTGTCCCAGAAAGTGTTTTTAGATATTGTTGAGAACCTTTACTTAAAAGCTTATTGTAGTCTCATATTTCTTGTATACATTTAAATAGAAAAAGAAGTTTTGTTTCAGGTTCTACTAGACCTAAATGTTACAAATACATAAAAATCTTCTTCAGTTTTTATTCTCAAATGTCCATTGCAGGCGTTAACCAGTTCTACTCCGACATTCCAGCGAAAAGTTTATCTCCGAGTCCGTCTGAAGTCTCCAAAGCTCTCAAGTCTCCTTTAAGGTTTTTGTTTTTTTTTTTTTTTTTCATGGGATTACGAGCTTTGCATTTAAAAATGGCATCAGCCCCCGCGGTTTTCCTTTCTCATTAAATATTCATGCCTTGCCTCGCGTCTCGAATGTGGGGGAAAAGCTTCCCTTTTCTTTTACAGAATTTATTTCTATTTTAAAATTCCATCCTCATTCCTCTATGGTTCTCGGCGCGTGTATTATTTTGAAAAGAACTAGGAATTCCAACTCAATTGTTGCGTAATATCTGCTAGAAATGGCTCAGTGTAAGAGGTGCTACATTGTCTCTGCTTTAGCTTTAAGAGATGTATATCGTCGTGTTTTAATAGTAATGGTTCATGGTTAGGGGTAACCAATTTGTATTTATTTTGAAATTAAGCATTATTTTGAAAATTTAACTCATTTTTAACTCAAGGAATTTCAATTCTTAAAAATTGTTGCGTAATATCTGCCCGAATTGGCTCAATGCATTATTTTGAAAGAACTAGGAATTCCAACTCGATTGTTGCGTAATATCTGCCCAAAATGGCTCAAAAGTGGTACAGCATTGTTTTTGGTTTCAGATGTATATCACCATGTTTTTAACTCTTTAAAAGTGGTAACCAATTTTTATTTATTTTGAAATAATGTATTATTTTGAAAAGACTAACAAGTCAATTGTTGCGTAATATCTGCTCGAAATGGCTCAGTGTAAGTGGTGCTACATTGTTTCTGGTATGGCTTTAAGAGATGTATATCACCATAGTATCACAATAGTAGCTGTTTATGGTTAGTGGTAACCAATTTAAGATGGTTACCACTAATGGTAACTAATTTGAGATTTCAAAATGAAACTTGCTCATTGCACACACACACAAAATTATTGAGGTCTAATAATAAGGTTGTTGATGTTTTAAATTGCCAATGCCTTTTATTAATAAAAAATAAAAATATTTAGTACAATATGATATGTCATTAATAATAACTAGATAAATTTCTCATGTATAATTTAATTTCAATTATATGTATTTTTAAAATTCCATCATCATCACTCTACGGGTATGATTGAATATTAATTTGATACTACTAGAAATGTCAAATTCATATATTCTAGCATGGTTTCTACAAATCACTCAGTATAATCTAAGTATTCTTTCTAATTCAGTTTTGAAGGGATTTTTGTATACAGTCACTCAAAACAGTATTGGGACACAATACAAATTAAAAAAATTTTGTCATAATATATAATTTAAATAGGCAAATGAAGCAAAAAAAAGTAGTATATCACATTTTGATAAATGCAACTCATAATAACTCAAACAAAATTCATATATTAATGCAAATATGATTACAACTTAAAGCAAAACAAATCTAGTCGGAAAATGTGTTGAAAAATGTATTGGGACGTTGTCTAAAAATATGAACTTGATAGTTAATATTTTATTAAGCCACTCTTGCACTTTAAGACCTCTCGCAGTTAATTTGGCACAGATTTGATTAATTTTTACTCAAAATGATCGGTAGATTTTGATCCATTCTCCTATTAGATATTTTCTTGAAACCTGTAAGGCTTTGATTTAATATTTTAATTGCTGCAATCATTATTAAATTCAGAAAAAAATGCAATTTTTAAAAATTATTTTTGTAAAAAAATATTGCATCACATTATACACTGAAGTGACAAAAGTCATGGGATACCTCTTTATATCGTGTCGACCCTCCTTTCGCCCGGCGAAGTGCAGCAACTCGACGTGCCATGAACTCAACAAGTTTGGAAGTCTTCTGCAGGAATATTGAGCCATGCTGTCTCGATAGACGTCCATAATTGTGAAAGCGTTGATGGTGCAGGATTTTGGGCACGAACAGACCTCTCGATGATGTCCCATAAATACTCGATGGGATTCATGTCGGGCGATCTAGGTGGCCATATCATTCGTTGGAATTGTCTAGAATGTTCTTCAAACCAATCGCGAACAGTTGTGGCCCGGTAACATGGCGCATTGTCATCCATAAAAATCAATCGTTGTTTGGGTACATGAAGTCCATGAATGGCTGCAAGTGATCTCCAAGTAGCTGCTGAACATAAGCATTTCTAGTCAATGTTCGGTCCAGTCGCACCAGAGGACCAAGTCCATGCCATGAAAAAACAGCCCACACCATTACGGAGCCACCACCAGCTTGAACAGTGCCTTGCTGACAGTTTGGGTCCATGGCTTCGTGGGGTTGGCGCCACACTCGAACCCTACCATCAGCTCTTACCAACTGAAATCGTGACTCATCGGACCAGGCCACGGTTTTCCATTCATCTAGGGACCAACCGATATGCTCACGTGCCCACGAGTCGCTGCAAGCGATGTCGTTCTGTCAGTAAAGGCACTCGAGTTGGTCTTCTGCTGGAATAGCCCAAGAAAGCCAAATTTCTCTGCACAGTTCTAACAGACAAGTCCCTTGTACGTCCCACATTGATTTCTGCGGTTATTTGAGACAGTGTTGCTTGTCTGTTAGAATTTACGACTCTTTGCAGACGTCGCCGGTCTCGGTCGTTAAGTGCAGGCGGTCGACCACTGCGCTGTCCATGGTGGGATGTTATGCCGGAAATTTCATACTCTCGGCACACGCTTGACACAGTGGATCTGGGAATGTTGAATTCTCTAACGATTTCCGAAATGGCATGACCCATGCGTCTAGCTCCAACTAACATTCCGCGTTCAAAGTCTGTTAATTCCGTCATTCGTGCGGTCATCATCACGTCAAAAACATGAATAACTTGAACAGAAATGAAAGCTCTGCGAAAGCACTGCGCATTTATACCTGTTCTACGCGATACTGCCATCGGAAAATTTGCATATTGCTATCCCATGACTTTTATCACTTCAGTGTGTATATATAAAGGGCTCATTCACATTATTTAAAAATAATTTTAAATTATTTAGAATAATATTAAATCTTGTCCAAAAAACCTATAAAAAATTTTTATTATTTAGTTCTAAAAAAAAAAAAAATATTTAGATAGTTTTAATATATTCATTTAATTATATAATTAGTATTATTTAAGAATCTATAAACTTATTTTGTTTAATATATATAAATATTCAATAAGTAAATATGTAAATATTTAAAACACCCTTAAAAGATATAAACATTTCACCTTTTTTTTTTATCCACGAGAGATTAATTTATGTATTAATTGCTTTTTCTACTTTTGACTAAAATACAAGAAAATAAATAGTAGACTTCTTAATGTAGTTACAAAATCTTCTTTATTATTCTTGAGTAATAAACATAACATTTTTATTGCAAAATATTTATTGAGTTATCATCCTTGACCTACATTCCATTTAGGTCCTTTTTAAGAAAAAACGAAGTGTTTTCATTTCCAACTACTGTATTATTAGCATTTGTTAGCATAAACATAGCAACTGAGAAAACAAATCAAATAACACCACCTTAGAAATTTTTATCACCTATATTTAAATCCTTGAGCTCTCTATATAATTCTATTAATTATTTTCGTATTTCATTTGATATATACACAACAGAATAGCTCAGTAAAAACATCAACTTTGACAAAAAAATTCTTATTTACGAACTAGTTTGTGCAAATGATAAAAGCCTTTTGCAAATCCCTCAAAAATTAATTCAGAAGGATCTCAAGGATTACGTTATTCAACGCCTCGAATTTTCTTTCAGGACGTAACAAAAACAAACCACGTCAAGTTCGTAAATTAATGGTATTCTGCTGATCTCCTAAAATTAATTTATAATTTTTTTATCTTTATTTATTTTTCTTTCCAAAGTGTGGCAACACTGATAGCTCAATACTGTTTACTTTTTACGAGCGTTTATTTTGTTGGAACAAACGATTAATTTTTCGAACGTTTTTTTATTCTTATCGAATATTTCGTATTAAATAGAAAGATAACAAATTAATGTGATATTTTATTCTGCGTTGTTGATTCCAGCGAGTATTTTTCACGCGATATCATTTTTTAACGCTTTTACGTCTTAAGTTCTTAAAATAAATGTTTTAGATAAATATGTTTTTGTCCAAAACAAAATTTATGCTTACAAAAATATATTTCTTTATTTTCCTTTTTTTTTTCATCAAGTTATATTCGTAATCTTAGGAAAAAAAAAAAAAATTATGCATAAATCAATTTTTAAAAAAAATACTTATAGCAATGCAAATTTAATTCTTCAATTTTTTTTATTGCATATTTAATTCAAAAGTTTTTCATTGAATTTTAATAAACTCGTATGAATTTTAATATAATAAAAAAAAAAAAATGTACTATATTATGTATTTCTAAAATATTTTCAGGAAAACGTTTTAACAACTTTGGAGATATAATTGGCAATGTAAGTCTCGGTCTATACTAGACCTATAACGTCTTCAAGAGGGCCACTTTCAGGTTCATGGGAACATTTTAATTTTTATTTACAAACATTAAATATATATATAGAACTCTATTTACAAAAAAAATATGAATGTCAAAAATAATTTGATTCACAAGTTCAGTTCATTCCAAGGACGGAGATTTTCAGTGTTCTCAAGTCTACGACGAATCTACTTCAATAGATCTGCGGCTAACCTAATTTATCACACGGCGTCATACACGAAGCCACAAGAGGATAAAAACAGGTGGAAACTCCGGCCTATTTAGTCACTTCAGAGAAAAAGAAACACTTCTTGTAGATTCGCGCAGAACTTATTTCTCCTTCATCAAAACCCTCCCTTTAAGAAAATCCCGGTCAGCTTCCCTCACTTCTCATTTGGAGTAGACACTTTCTCAGCTACATGGTCAATCTCCAACCCTTATGCAACAAATCATGGTGTAGTCCATATTTCATCTGTAAGTCGGTTTCATGGGCATATTGTGAAGGTCGCTCAGACAATCACTAATTTCATGACTCTCATTATACATGACACTGAATATCTGCTATCAGATTTAAGTAACAAGTTGTTCTCATTAGTACAAATTGCTAATTGCATGTAATAAAATTATCCACAACAAAGATTATATGCTGTCAAATTTGAGTAATAAGTTGTATTATGTACTTATTAAAGAATATACATTTCTCTCTCTTCGGAACGAAATGCTGCAAATCTTCCGTGGAAAAAAATGCTACAGCAATGAATAATTAGTAAAATTACTTGAAATTAACAACCAGAAAAATAGTGAATAAATTTAAAAGTCTTTTCCATTGATTAACACAAATCCTCTTCATTAAGTAATTTTGCACTGTAATGGTATGAACATAGATTTTTAAAACTTTATCTATTTTGCATACAAAAATGATTACTGCACTATTATTTTAGATATTGCATCATCGTTATAATAGTTTTTGTCTAACTATTATAACGATCCAACATGCGTTCCAGAATCAAAGTACTATTTAACGAGGAAAAGTTCAAGGTTGATAGATCTTTCTTTCAAGCAGGGGTTGGCCTTTACATTAGACTTTAGTCTTTACACGATTTTTTCCTCTCCCGTTTGACCTTGGAACCGCGGATTGCAGAGTGAGAGAGTGAGAAAAAGGGAGTGGACAGTCGAGTGAGGAGGGCCAAACAAGTATAGACGGTACAAAGACCCTTAAACGAACTTTTAAGATGTTTTTTAAGATGGTGTTATTTCTTGTTTTTAGGATGTGTTATGTGTTGCGGGGTCCTGATTGGCCAAGTGGCAAGTGCACTGGCGCTCGATACCACAGGTTTCGGGTTCGAGTCTACGACGGTGAGATGGATATTTGTAGTGGATATTTTATATTTTGATGGATATTTGGTTACCCGGAATCCACTTTGAGCCATAGGTCGCGGTCTCATATAACCGTATAGCATCGCAGAGCCCAATCAAACTTCTTCTCACACACAACGTTCAAAACTGAAAAGGGGTAACAGTGATGTGTTATGGTAGAGGTTATGTGTTGCAGTTAAGCAGTACTGTTTTTGAAATTTCAATTAAATACGACAGCTAAACTACCTATAACCTATTATTATTTAAAGAAATAATCTAGTTTTATCATGAAACAACACTGAATCAAGACCACATCCATATCAGGATCTAATCTGCATTCTGTAATTTTTACTGTTAACAAAACTGCTCTTTTTTTCATTTTTTAAAGTATATTTCAGCAACAATTATTCAAAAAATGCCATTACGTCTATTATATTAATATTTAACCATTTTAAACAATACTACATACTTATTCATCGTAACAAAATATTTTAAATTTCTAAACTATTTACTTAAGAACTCAAACTAACTCAAATTCCAAGAAATAACGATATTCAAAAGAAAATGAACTAAAAAAAAAGAAACCCAGTGAAAAATTCATTAAATGGGTGGCACTGTTCTGCTAAGTTTTAAAAGACTGGAACCTTTTCACTCCATTTCCCTCAAACTTACGGGTTCTTTGAAGCGGATTCTCGCAGACGAATGACTTCTCAGTAATTGAACCTCATTAAGGAAAAAGAAATCGATCTAATGACTTCTTAAGTCATGAATGTTGAGGTAAAGATCGATTTAGAGATTACTGCTCGGAAGTAATCTTATTAATGAGGAGGTTTACTTTCGAATATTTAGGGTACTTGTGTGTTTGGCTACTTATTCTGTGCCCTGCATTGAAAATAGTAAGCCTTTCTGTTCGAGTGATTTGTATATAAAGTCTAGATATATTCAGAACGTAAATACTCCAATTAAAGTTGTTTTGCAAGCTAATTTTTCACTCAATTCTTCCAGCCAATTTAAAATATATTTAAATAGCAAATATGCACCGCCGTTGCCCTGTTTTTCATTAAAATTATATATTTTTATTTCAGTAATTTAACTAAGAAAAATATCTAAATATAAAAATAAAACTCTGGAAATATCTAAAGAAATATTTTAATGGAAATACATTTACGTTACAACAGTAAACCTAATATTTTAAAATAAAGCCAAATATAATCCTTTAAAATTTGAACTAGGGTTTTATATAATTTTGTTATCATAAGTGAGCATAGGCAATGCTAACCATCATCAGGCCGCCATATAGCACCAAGCGCGAAGTACTTTACAATTATTAAAGTTTGGTTTAATTAAAAAAAACTAATACTTTAGTGTTGTAGGTTCGAGCCGGCCCCACGTTGGTTGTGGTTTGTGCTGTTGGACTGCAACTGGGTGTAGTTAGGTTGAGACTTGAAACACAAATTTGAGAACTCACAGTTGTATTTACACGAGAACAAACACCACACATTTACAATTAAAGTCAGACAATATTTAACACATTTAAAGACAGGTCATTATGGATTCGTGGAAAGACTCCACTTCTAAGCCGAAAATAAAGATACTCAGTCACACACCGGTTGCGCGAAATATACTTCCTTTCCAGATGAGTCTGTAGATCAACCAATATACAGAGTTGCGCTAAATATATTTCTTCACGGAATGAGTGAATATAAACTAAACGTTTCTCAGCAGAAGAGCGAGTTGCGTTGTACTTCCTCTCCGGTGTAAATCTCGAGACCTACCATTTCTCCTCTAAGCCACAGGGTAGTGCTTAGGAAAAAAGCACGGTTACAATACGAATATTTTCAAGTTTTTTTATTTGAAAATCGAATAAAAATAATAATATATTCATTATAAAGGCATTAGATTTCTGAATACTATAGCTTATAGTTATGCGGGATTAAACGTATATTCGTAAAAGCTTCTTTTGTATATGTGGCAACAGATAACACAGCTCACTAACAACGCCCTCTATAAACAGAACGAACTTCTTCATTAATGGCTAAGAAGCCACTGATATGGTTAAATGTAACATATTTCATTTTATTTTTGCATTTAGCTTTGATGTTTGTCCTTGTGTAATTTTAACTTCAATAAATAATTGTTGCATAAATGGTCCACTATAATTAATTCTATTTTCCTTCTCCTGCATGTCTCTTTATATACACTCAAGAGCCAAAACATTATGACCACCCCTACATTTTGAAATTAACTCTCCTGGATGACGTGGAAGGCACGTGATCAGGTGGAAGTGGTATTTAACTGGTATTAAGTGGCGGTATTAATCCATGCCAAGGCGGGTTGAAGCTGTGTTGCGCGCCAAAGATGGGGCAACTCGTTATTGGCAGGTGGTCATAATGTTTTGGCTCTTGAGTGTATGTGTATATATATATATATATATATATATATATATGTATGTATATAATGTATATAATGATAAAGACAGGGCTGAAATTTTTTTAAGGGTAATCAAATAAAAATAACAATAAATTCAGTAGAAAAAGATTAGATTTCTAAATGTTATAGCTTTTAGTTATGCTTCTTTCGTATATGTGGCAGCAAATGCTACAGTGCATCAACAACGCCCCTCTAAAAATATAACGAACTTCCTCCTTAATAGTTAAGAACTCTCTGGTGAGGTTGAATGTAACATTTTTCATTTTCTTTTAAAATTAACTTTAATGTTTGTCCTTATGTAAATTAAATTTCACTAAATAGTTAATATATCTCTTTATATATACATATATATATATACTGAAAGAGAGAAAGCTGAATTGGTTTTCAAAATTGTTCTATTCAAAAATGTTGTACTTTAGCTAGAAAGTAATAAATATAAAATGCATATTCAAATTATTGTTATTATTAATATATAATAAATGAAAAATATTTAAATTGTAATAACATTGAAATTTAATATAATAAATTTCATAACATTTTGAAATTCAACTTAAAGAAAAGGTGAGAAATCATATCTATTCAAAATATATATTGCATTTAGTATATAAGAAAGTAAAAAAAGATATTTTTAATGAAAATTATTTCATAATTCAAAATTTTTAGAAATTTAATTAATTATTTCTTTTTTTAACCTAGCCTATCATATTTCCATTTGAATACCATACTAATATATTTAAGTATAAAAGTTAAATTTAATATTTTTACAATTTTTTTATTTTAATTTTAATTATTCCTCAATGGTTTTAAATTGTAAAGAGATTATATTTCTGTGAAAAAGTTAATTAAATATTCAATAAATAAGAGAAGAAAAAAAAGTTATTCTATTCTTCGATAAACGTCTACAAATGAAATTTAAAAGAAACATTTATCTTTTTTATTAATTATAAAAATATTTTAATGTTCCCATAATTAAAAAATGAACCCAATATTTAATAAACAACTGTTCCATCTTATTATTGCTGAAATATCAAAATATAACCAACCAAAAGATTTTAGAGTTTACCATTCTCAAAATAATCGAATACTTTCTGAAAAAAAATTATGGAACTTTCATACAGAAAATCTCAATGACAAAGTTTTAAAATTTCATTTCTTTTGATAAGAAAAACAAACGTAAAAGTAATGACGATTAATTGAAACATCATCAATGCATTTCCAGAATATTTAATAGCATAAAAATATTTTTAAACAAACAAATTTTCTTTTCATATATTAAAAAACACACGAAAAAGTAATGACCATTAATATCTGGAAAAAAAAACTTTTACTTGATTATCCCAAAACATCATTTCATAAGAAAAACACACGAAAAATTGACCATTAATATGAAACATTTTCTTGATATGCTGCAGAAAAGCATCTGAATATTTAATAAGATTAATTAAGATAAATATTATTTATATATCCTATAATTTTTAATATGATAAATATTATTTATATATTCTATAATTCTTAATAGGATAAATATTCTAGGATTTATTAAATAAGCAATTATTCCATCTTACTATTGCTGAAATATTAAAGTACAACCAATCTAAAAGGTTTATAGAGTTTACCACTCTCAAAATCATCGAATGTTTTCTGAAAAATTATGGAACTTTCATACAGAAAAATTTCGATGTCAAAGTATTATTCAATGCATCTCCCAAAAACTTCATTTCTTTTCATAAGAAAAACAATACGAAAAAGTAAGGACGATTAATATGAAACATCTTCTTGATATGCTGATTTCGAAATCCAAAATCATTGGCAGAAAAGCAACAGAATATTTAATAGGATAAATAAAATTATAGAGTTTACCATTTATTAAATAAACAACTATTTCATCAAATCTTACTATTGCTAATATATTGAAATACAACCAATTTGCAAAAAGCATTGGCAGAAAAGCAACAGAATAAAAGATTTATAAGAGTTAACCATTCTCAAAATCATCTAAAAAGAAGGCTTTCTCAAAAAAAATTATGGAACTTTCATACAGAAAAATTTCAATGACAAAGTATTATTCAATGCATTTCCCAAAACATCATTTCTTTTCATAAGAAAAACACACGAAAAAGTAATGACCATTAATATGAAACATTTTCTTGATATGCTGATTTCTAATTGAAAAGCATTGGCTGAAAATAATAGCCTCAGAAAAACGAATCCAAGAAATAAAAGAAGGATACAAAGAAATAAATCATGCCTTCCTCCGGCGTTCTTTTCTGTAAAGAAAGACTGCTCTGATTTCACAACAAATCCTTCTTGGAATGAGTCCAGGCCAACTTCTAAACAAAACCGCAAAGTGAATAAATTGGTCTATCTTGAAATTATCTCAAATCCTTCACGTCATAGGCAGGGAAAAAAGATTAATATTTGAGAACGTCCCTGTTTTTTAAAGAGAATAAATTTTGTTTGCTATTTGATGTATATATTTATATGTGAATTTTCTTCAAAAAATTACACTTGTAATGTTAGGTACGAAAGCGGGTTTTTATGATAGTACTGAAGACAAATAGTTTAGCCTTGTCACAATGGTTTGCTTTTTTGGTAACCTTATATTAGGAATAAATAACTGAGTTAGTGTCTGAAATTTATGTTGAATGTTTTATTCACTATTTGTTAAAGTCACTTTTTTATGCTGCATATGAAATTTCTAATCATTTATAAATATTTTTTATAGAAACATAATAAAAAAATACATTTAATTCATCAGTTTATAAATGAATTAAAAAATTAACTCAAATTGATCTTCAGATTCTATTTGTTCAATGCTTTTTAAAAAAGCGAAGGTATTCTTAGGTACATACATTTACGTATTCTCCTACTTACCAAACCTTTTGCAGCTTATATATATATATTATATTTATTTATATATGTATTTATGATGTAATACTATATATACGTGATCTTACATTTCCTACCCGTAATTTGTTTTAAATATATTATATGTATTTGAAAAATCGGAGGTATTGCTACGGCTTTTCTGTGGTCTCGATTGTCTGAGCAAGTACCTTCACAGAATTAAATTGGCTGCTGGTTATCTCTGTCTCCTGTGTGATAACCAGGAAGAAATGGATATGTCTGTCTCACCTTTCTTCAGGTTCTGCACTGTCTCCTGTTTCCTTATGGAAATCGTTATTGGATTACTAGACTTAAATTGATGAATTAACTGCTGCCATTTGTTTCTATTTTGTTCTTTGTAATATTATTTTATGTATGTTGTTAGCTTAGCCTTGTCACAATGTATATTCAACAGTATTCACAGAATAAACAACTGAGTTAGGTGTCTTAAATTTATTTTGCAAGTTTTATGCACGATTTGTTAAAGTCATTTTATGCTGCATATGAAATTTCTAGATATTAGAAATATTTTTTGCAGAAACATACAGAAACAAAAAGATAATAAAATACAGAAACAGAAACATAATAAAACATTTACAGGTACATTTAATACATCTACACAGAAACAATTACATGTTATTAATATTACAACTTATAGATGTTACAACTTATAAATATAGTTAACAATATAGCTTATAAATGAAATGATAAATATATCTAAAAACATGTTGAACTTTCGATATATTTTTTCAATTTTCTCAAAAAAAAAAAACTTTTTATTACGTACTGATTCACTTATACATCACTAGTATACTAATATTCATCCGACTAGTAGCTCAGTTGTAATGTACGACGCTGACTGATATTCAATCTGCATTATTGCAGACACTATTTCAAAGACAAGGAGACTCGATAACGTTTGTGATGTTCAGCATCTTGATTCGGTAGCTAGACTGACCCGGTGACATTTTTCTAGGTCTTCTTCCCCCTAAAGGTCCATCCTGAAGTCACTGACCTCCTTCTTCAACGACTTGGAGTCAAGTGAGAATTCTACCTACGAATATTCCATCACAACAGAAGCTGCCTCCTTTCTCTCCAATCATGAGTAAGACTACTCATGCTGTGTCTGTCCAGCGCTGCCAGACACTGAGGATTAGTCACAACAACATTAATATAATCACTAACACACTAACGATTAATTCACACTGGTATTTTAATGTTAATATTTTTTTTTTTAAATGTATTAAAAAAGAAAGTCACCGTGAATTATACAAGATGTTCCTGTTAAAGATATTGCAGCAAATGTCCATATAATAATCTTTTAAATTATATGATGGTTGCAATAAAGTTTTGTCATAAAAAGTATTACGTTTTTCATAAAAGTATTAAAAAGTATTACATGGTATCTGTTGCTATATTGAAATGAAAATGATGATTTTTATGAACATGAGTTTTCTTATAAAAAGTATGGCATCCTAAGTTATCTGTTGTTATCGTGAAATAAAAATGGTTTTTATTAAAATTATGATTTTTGTAAATATGCAGTAATATTATTCAAAATGTTTTGCAAGTAGCTTAATGAAATTTTACAAAAATGTTTTATACGTGTTCATTTTTTTTTTTCAGTTTCTCTTTAAAAATCAAGATGCTCTTTTTAAATTTCATATTCTAAAATTATTTAAATTTTATGCCAGCTATAATTAAAAAAGAAGTTATGAATATTTAACTAAAATTATATCTGATTTTTTTATATAAAAATATAATTCTTAAATGTGTTTTTAGGAAAATAATTTTTTTGCAATTATCTTTGACACGTGAAATTAGATTACTCAAAATGTGTCACAGATATCTAAATAATATTTTGAATTAATGATGTTTTATATCTCTCACTCTATTTTTTAGTTTATTTTTAAATCTCAAGATCTTAATACTTTAAAACAATTTAATTTGTATGCCTGCTATAATTAAAAGAGAAGTAAATAATATTTAAAATTACAGCTGTTTTTTAAATAAACATATAACATTTAAGTGCGTTTTCTGGTAAACTATAATTTATTTATTCATTTATTTTTGCACGTGAAATCAGACTACTCTAAATGTTTTTTTCAAATATCTTAATGAAATATTATAGCAGTATTTTATCCATCATTGAGAATGTTTAGAAGTAAAAACTAAGCCATACGTTTTAATTTTACGATTTAGCAGCTGTTCTTATGTGAAATAAAAGGAGCAATTTGTAAAAGATCTGACTTTTTCAATATAAATTGGTATAATTCATTGAATTTCCAAATTTCTGTAAAACTTTCAGTTCCATGCACAGATAAATCCATTAAAAAATAATGTAATAATTATATTGAAATATATTTATTTAAATTAAGTGTGTTGAAATTTAATTAATATGTGAGCAAAAATAACTTCAAAAATATAAAAGTTTATTTATTTGCGTGATTTACAATCATATTTCAGTAAAACGTATGTATTCTATCAATTTTATACATTTTAAAAGATAATTTACCGACTGTACATTACCAAAAACAAATTATTATTACCATAAACTAATTAAAATCATTTAAACATGAAATTAAAAAAAAATCTTACAAAGTGTAATTAGCATTTATTTTAAATTATTGCTCTATATTGTCATTAACAAAAGTTATGCAAGACATAATGAATGTCGGCCTTCAAAGTTCACTGTACAAGTTAAGAAATTCCATTTTTTAAATAACAAAGGTCTTACATCTTTTCTCAACAGCATTTTAATTTTACTTCCATTAAGACTAAATTTAAAACTGTAACTGGGTGTGGTTGGGTTGAGGTACTTGAGGCACAGTTTTAATTACACACTCACACTTTATGCACTTTATTTACGCAATAACCAGGAAAAATTAATTAAATATTGAATTCAAAAGTATAATATTATATAGTTTTAGTAAGCAATTACATATTTAAAAAATATATTTCCGTTTTTGAAATTAAAAAAAGTAACTTTGAAATTAGAAAATGAATTAAAAACTCTCAAAACTTTAAAATGTTTTTTTAGAGAAGTGAAGTTTTACTCATAATTTCTTGTTTTTTATATTAAATCGAAAATAACTTACTAATTGTATCTCTATATTTAAGAATTGTTGCTTTTGAAAGCCTGTCATTTTGGTTACTAGGATGACATGGATGTAGCAGATACACCGTCACCAAGAGTTTACCTTATGTACCTATATTATACAACCTCAGTACTGATAGAATACCACTGAAAATAGCATTTGCAGAATCGAACTCTGTGTCCAATCTCCTCTGTCCCCTTGAAAAACATTCTGATTTAAAGATTTATGGTGCCCCATCTTGACATCGGCATAAATGCACTTCGTTCAGCGTTCGTTGAGTTGCGTTTTAAACCAAAACCCATGGCTCGGAATTTCAAGCGGAATTGCAAATCAAAACCTTTAGTTTGCCAAATAGGTCCTCTACATATCCAGATATCATCCAGGAGGCCTCTCTAGGCCCATAAATATCCAGATAATATCCAAGAGGCCACAGCAGTTCCTCTAAATATCTAGATGGAATCCAGCAGATTTCTCCGGCCCTTTACATGTCCAGATAGTTTTCAGCAGATCCCTCTAGTCCTCTACATAAATAGTATTCAACATTTCTCTCCTCCCTCTAAATGTTCATACAGTGTCCGCAGGTAGCTCCAACCGCTCTAAATATCCTGATAGCATCCACTGGTACACATACAATTATTATACATCAGGTCGAACGAGCTCCTTTACATATTCATCAGAATGCTCTGGTCCTGTACATAAATAGTGGGTCTGAATGGCCGAGTGGCCAGCATTATGGCGCTTGGTGCCACAGGTTTGAGTCCCGGCTGTGCCAGGGATGTTTGTAGTGGTTCGAAATCCATTTTAAGTCGTAGGTCCCGGTCTCATATGACTGTAAGAGCGTCACGGAGCCAAATCACACCACTACCTACGGGTGATCCATCACAACAGAAGCTGCCCTACGTCCATGAGTAGATTACTCATGGGATGTTCGGCCCACACTACAGGACACACCCACATTACATGAGCACAACATAAATAGTATTCAGCATATCGCTCCAGTCCCTCTACATTCGTTGATAACATTCATCTGGTCACTACAACTATGTACAACTCCAAATAGTATCCCTCAGGTCGCTCTAGCTCCTTTACATATCCAGAAAGTATCCGCTAGGTCGATCTAGCTCTCCACATATCGAAAGAGTGTTCAAGAGGTCATTAGAGCCCTCTATTTTTAAAATAAAATAATGAAAATTATGATTATTTTATACATTTTTTCGTCAAATTAGTATTTTAGTTCATATTAAAAAATATTTCATTTGGGATTGTAAACTGCGGTGAACTAATTATAATAATATTTATTTTGATTTTTAGAGCTGGTATTGGAGATGCAGCAATTTTTTTTATGTTTCTGAAGTAATAATTAAGAGTGGTGAATAATAAAAAAATAAAATATTCTGTATTCAAATTTACTATCCTGTAGATCATGAAGTTGTTTGTTATGTTAATATTACTTGAACAACATACTAATAACAATGTGTTAATAATTTCCATTTTAAAACAGGAAAACATAGCAGAAATATAATAATTAGTTTAAGGATAAACTTTAATTTTAAAAATGTATACAAATTGTTATCTTAATAATTTACAAAAATTATAATATTTTAAAAAAGCTTTTTATTTAAAAATTATATTATTTTTGTATAATAATCTGAACTTAAAAATAAAATTATTTTTCAATTAATGAAAAATATTAATCTTAAAAAGCTAATATCTTAAAATATGAATCCTGATAGAAAAAGCACGCTTTTTTTTTTTTTTTAAAAAAATTAGATTTCATCAAAACTTACTGGAAAAAAGAAATAATCCTTTATATTTAAATGCATATATTTTTACTTTTATACCCCATTTTTAAATGACTTTTGCAGAATTTAATTTTTAGAAATCCAGTGATTACTTATATCGTTTTTTTAACAAAATGTTTGTTTATCAATTTTAAAATTAATCTTCTTTAAAAAAATATAACTATACTTTTTAGAATATTTAAAAATTAAATTCTTACTTGAGAATATTTTTAAGATTAATACAATCTACATTATCCAAAAACTTTTTATCCATTGCAGATCTGCTCATTTAAAATTCCTACGAATAGATAAGCAAAGTCTACCAACAAGATAGAAGAGACAGTGTTATTGGAAAAACATGCCAAACTCAAGTTTTATCTACAGTCTAGACACTTTTGCTTTTGGGCATCTTTTTTCTGCATTGAAAATACAGGAAAATCAACAAATTTCAAATATATTTTATAAAAATGCAATATATAAATACAGAATATATGCAAATATTCTTATGTACACTCATGTAATTTATTTATTTTAATTGTGGGTTAAACATCGGTGCAGTTTGATGATGAATGTAATGTTTAAAAAAATAATTAACGAAACAATATTTATCATTTACAAAATATTTACATTTTAATGGAAAAAAATTGTTTTTCTAAGACTTGAATATTACATTTCTTACACAAGATAGACAGTTGAAGACCTCCAAAAAATAATTCTCATTTTCAATCATGTTATTATCAATAAAGAATTTAAATATTGAATAAAACAGTAGTAATTCAAAATTATAATGTTCCTGATAATAATTGTCTTTTAAAATAAAGTATACTGAATTGATGAAATAATATTTGTTTTTCATACATGATACAAAATAAAACATAAGCATTTTG
The DNA here is from genome assembly GCA_021605095.1 of Caerostris extrusa. Taxonomy (NCBI): domain Eukaryota; kingdom Metazoa; phylum Arthropoda; class Arachnida; order Araneae; family Araneidae; genus Caerostris; species Caerostris extrusa. The sequence goes on from BPLR01016432.1 coordinate 80,723, forward strand.
TTATGAACAATGATGGTTCTTGTAATTTAATTATGTATGCCAGGAATAAGCCGCTTCCCCCTTCCCTCGATAGGCAGCTAGTGACCAATTGGCTAACGCTTTAGCCTTTGGTACCACAGGCTTCAGGTTCGCATCCGGCGCGTAACATGGATGTTTGTTAGTGGAATACACGTTAAACTGTAGGTCCCGGTCTAATTAGCCCAGAGTGGGCACAAAATGATCTTAGAGAGACAAACGACAAACCAAATCTTCCCTAATGGATGGACGCTGGTGTGAGGACATTGTTTTCAGAAAGGACTTTTAAGGGTAATTCATCTGTATTTGTGTGCTGCCACAGAAAAACCAAGGAAACCCTCATTATTAACGATACGAGATGTTTTTCACAAGTTTTTGTAATCGCTATTGAACCTTCCCTCCTCTGAATTCTTGACCGCAATAAACGCCACCATCGGAATTCGAGCCTTAAATTGCTGGAATAGAATCCTGATTCGTAGCAAATCATATTATTGTTTTCATATATCGACACTTCGATTTAAAGTCATAAGAAATTAAAATGCCAGACATGTAACAGTAGTAGCGTTATTCAGAGTGAACTGTGTTTAGCGTGCTACACTGCATGCCTAGTTTACCAGTGCAATACTAACTGTCAAGCTAATAATAAGTTCTTTTCAATAAACACTATATTGATTTCTATAGACATTATGTTGTTTTCAATAGACACTATATTGATTTCTGAAGACATGTTGTTTTCAATAGACACGATATTGATTTCTGAAGACATTATGTTTCCAATAGACACTCTATTGATTTTGAAGATATTATGTTGTTTTCAATATATACTATATTAATTTCTGAAGACATTATTTTGCTTTCAATAGTCAGTGCTGTTTTTCAATAACAAGGTTTCATCTGGTATAATTTGGTATTATAATAGTAGATATTCAGAAGATTTAACGTTATTTAGTATATGTATGTATTGTATCCCCATTAAACACTTCAGTTTGAAACGAACCGACACCTTGTGGTTTAACACTCACTCCATCAGTCATACTTGATTCGATAGATGAAAACTTCAGAAAAAAATTAATCAGAAATCAAAAATTATAATGACATCAGGATTCTTAAAACTTCGACACACAAATAACTATTATGTCTTTATTTTCTTTGAGTGTCAAGTTGTAGATGGTACATTTTCAAATATTATTTAATTTATATTATTTTAATAATAAATGAGGAACAGTGTTTAGATTCGGATAATGCAAGATATATTCATATTTTTCATGATATTTTATTTCGAGATAAGAAAAAAAAAATTAGATGCTTTACAAAATGGATAATGCAAGATATATTCATATTTTACATTATATTTTATTTCGAGATAAGACAAAAAATATTAGAAGCAATACAAAATGGATAATGCAAGATATATTCATATTTTACATGATATTTGATTTCGAGATACAAAATAAAAATAGTTGCAATACAAAATGTAACAAAAAATGATGGAAAGTGTTGAAGAGTATTGTGACTGTCCTTGACCATTGTAATGCATATAAAGAGAAATATGAATTTCTCTTGTAAAATATATATGGATGGAGATGTACAAGTTATTTTTATGCAGAAAGAAATAGCGTTACGAAATTTTTATAAACAACGACGAAAAAATGTATAACAAGCCCTTACAAAAAATGTTACTCACAATAGCAAAAGAAACGCAAAAAGTATAAAAATTATAAGCAACATTGAAGATTATTCTTTTTTTACTGTAAAAAATGCAAATAAATTGTAAATTATGTAAATAAATATATTTCTTTAACGGTATTTCCATAAAGATATACACAATTTATAGACCTCATTGATATACAAATCATCACTGGTTAATTCTTTTTAGCTAGGATTTAAAAAGTAATCAGAAAAAAAGATCTAATGTCTAAATATAAGACAAGCAAAACATGGAATGAAAAATTATAATCATATTTAAAGCGACATAAACTAAAACATAACTATACAGACTGAAATGCATCCGCTCGCTTCAAGATCTGATGGTGATTTTGCCATTGTATACATCGTTCAATAATAGAAAGACACATAATTGAAAGCTTGAGAGGGTAAGAGATCAAACTTATGATAGGTTAACGTTATACATCGTGAGGTTATAGTATCTGGTGGAATTTATATATATCTATGTATTCTTCTATTTGGGGCCTGATGGATGAGTGACTAGTGCTCTGTGCCACGGGTCTTTCGGGTTCGAGTCCCGGCGGTGCTATGGATATTTGTAGTGGTTCGGAATCCACTTTAAACCGTAGATCCCGGTCTAATATGGCTGTAGAGCATTGGGCGTAAGGCTGATAACCGTACCCCTGTCTAAAATATCTCCTGTACAGAAATCTACAAGTAGGCAGACGGCCTTGGACCATGGGGCTGATAATGATTCTCTTATTTACCAAACCTCCAGCGTTATATGTATAGTATATATAATCTTGCATTCTGCGCCGTTATTTTTTTTTTAAATATATTGTATATATAAGAAAAATCTGTGACATTGCTACGGCTTTTCTGTTATCACGATTGTCTCCGCAAGCACCTTCACAGAATTAAAACTGACCCTCTCTGTCTCCTGTGTGATAACCAGGAAGAAATGGATATGTCTGTCTCACTTTTCTTCATGTTTTGCACTGCATCCTGTTTTTCAATGGAAGCGTTATTGGATTGCCAGACTTAAGTTGATGGATTAACTGATGTCATCTGTTGTCTTATAAACTTGCCATTGGAAATAAAAGAAATTGCATGTATATTTTCATATTTCTTTTACATTATTTATGAAATCATATACATCAAGGCTTTCAAGTTTTTAAAAGACAATTTGTTTTATAGAAAATCAAATTTGAATGGTCTAGACGAAATAGATTTGTACATAAATAGCATATTAATATTTATAATATCATGTGTTGTATTGTTATCTTGTATATAATAAATTCACTTTATAATAGTTCATTTTTTGTTTCGAAATTGAACTACTAGAACTAAACATTGTATAAAAATTTCTGATGGTAAAATAACTTGGTTTTAAATTATATGTTTTCAGATCCAAAAATGAAATCGTAAATATGCATTTACAAATAAGACTTTTACTCTTATTCAATTAATTTATGATCTTTCCAATTTAAAATGTATGTTTATTATAGCACATGAAATAAAACATGCATTCGATTCGTAATCAGTTGTGGTACCTTAAAATTAAATTAGCTTTTGTAGAGAATATAAAAATTAAAAACTGGCTTATTTATGATTTATATTTATTATTTAATTCCAAATAGTTGTATCGTTCCGATTCTTCTAGGAAAGTTTCTTGTATTTTATTATCTACAAAACAAAAAAAAAACATACATTAGGTCGTTGGTACTTATATTCGAATAGAATAAAAAAAAAAAGTTTCAATTATGCATTATCTTTTCCTATTAAAATTCGTTATTTCATTTGTTTCAGCTGTGTAATTGTTTTGTTTAATGGATTAAAACTGACTAATAGCATTTCATGCACTTCGGTTAAAAGCTTATGTTTTAATGTTTTTTGCTGCAGCAAAAACTGCTGAAACACTTGCTTCCCTTATTAATGGTGCTTAGCCGAACATCATTATATTTTTGCGCTTAAAAAGACATTATTTTAATAATTTAAAAGAAAACTGGAATATTAAGCTTGTTAGCGAAAGATTGTATGCGGAAAAGGCCTTTTCGTTAAAAGCAGCTCCAAATGATGTTTCTCCAAATTGTGTTTGCTATTTATTGGAGCATTAAGGAAGTTAGAAAAATGGGAGACGTTTTGCGGTTTGAAGTAATAGAATGTATGTTTAAGGAAACGTATTGCTCTGGAACGAGTTACGTTTCTGCTGATTTTTTTTTTTTTTTTTTTTTTTTTTTTGAAAGCGGGGGTGGTGCAAACGAAAGATGAAGGTAGGAAGGGTATTGTAGTTTTTGAGGAGAGACTTTAAAAATTAATATTTTAGAATTCTCTATTATGTGTATTTGGAAATAGTTTTGTTCTGTTAAAAAAATGTGTTTTAAAATACTGTAAAAGTGCTTCCTCCTACGCACAGGCAAGAGCACCCTTTGGCGTTCCAGAGAAATGGTCTGTAAGCCTCGACTTAATCTCACCCAAGAGGAAGTACAGGGCAATTTGCTTTAACGTTTAGTTTACAGTCTCTCACCTCGAGGGGAAATATATTTAACGAAATCCTGCATATAAGTATATAAGCTGCATACATTTCATCAAAAAAATCTGTAAATTTGTAACCATACTTCCTCTTACATACTGTTAAGAGTGGCTCCTGTGAGGTCAGGAGAAATGGTCAGTCGGCATTGAGACTCTCACTCGAGAGGAAGTGCAACTCAACCAAACGCTTCTGTTGAGAAATGTTTAGCTTGTAATCTTTCATTCCTAAAGGAAGTATGTTTAGAGCATCCCGCGCATACCTGGAATCCGTTTAGAAGTGAAATCCTTCCACGAATTTATAATTATATGACTTTAAATGTGTTGAATATTGTGTCCTGTTTGTGGGAGTGTAAATGAAGCTATGAGTTGAATCATTAGTTTATTTCCTTCTTAGGAATAAAATATCAATAGACTATAAATTAATTAAATAAAAATTATAATATTCAAAATGCAGACATATTGAATTGAAGTCTTTCAACTTCACGGGAAGATATAAATTTATTGTAGATTCAACCTAATAAAAAAATGCAAAATAAAAAAGAAGACAAAGTGGAATTCCAGACCTCCATTTAAAGCTTTTGAAAATAAATATCTATTCAAGTGTTTTTCGTTCCTGATTCCTCTTCTTCAATGGTGCAACATCCCCATGATGGGTCAGAGCCGTCTGCCTATTGGCATATTCCGAAACATGAGATGTTTTCTTTTTACAGGGTAGGGTTGTCAACCTGCCGCCTAACAGTCACTATTTGACTACTACTACTACTACTACTACACCCCACCACATCACAGTGCTAAGAGCTGAGTTCCCCTATATAGTTTGGGAATGATGTTCGTGAGGCACGGAGACTCCCTTATAATCATATGAGACCGGGACCTATGGTATAAAGGGGATTCCGAACCACTACAAGCATCCATGGTCCCCGTCAGGACACTACGCCGAAACATGTGGTACCATGCACAAGAACGCTGGACACTCGGCCATTTAGATCCCATGTCATATTTGACTGGGACCTACGGTTTAAAGTGGATAGTTTAGTTTGGTTTGTAGCTCTACGATCATTTTGTGCCCACTTTAGAATAATTAGACCGCTGTCTGTAGTTTAACGTGGATTCCTACAGTTTAATACAAACAAACATCCATGCCACAGCCAGGAGTCTGAAACCTGTACTACTAAAGGCCAGAGCGTTGGGCAATGAGCCATAATGCTACGGTTTAAAGTGAATTCCGAACCACTATAAGCATCAATGCACTGTCGGCATTCTAACCCGACACCTGTGGCATCAAGCTCCAGAGCGCTAGTCATTCGGCCATCAGGCCCATTTTCGGTAAACATATAAATAATTATAAATACAAGAGGAAATTTTAAATTCATAATAACATTATTAAAATTTTTCAAAAAAAAATATTTTTGTATATTATTAAACTGAACAAATTTTGCAGCAAAATCTTTATATTTACTCAATTAACAATCGAAGAAAATTGAACTAAAAATCTTGAATTTTTAATGAAAATGGTGTTTCTAATAATAAGTGGTGTTTCTAATGATATCTGCCTTTTTAAAACACAGATTTAAGAGTAAGGAAAAAAATTTACCAAAAATTATAAGTTAAAACACACTGAAACGTTGGAATGTATACTTTTCTAAAATTCTAACGCTGAATTCATAAATGCAGGTAATCTTCCTTTCTTGTGAAAAATTTGAATAGTATTAAGATTTTATTTTTGTTTACCAAAAATAGATTTTAAAAAACACGCTTTCATAAAATAAAAAACAAACTTGAAAGGCAGCGAGCTTGTATAAACCAATTTTCCTGCATAAATCAACTGGTACCCGGATTTGAAAATTTGATTTAAAGCCTGGTGCATGGAAAAGAAGAAAAAAATTACTTGTTGGGACGAAAAAAATCTTTTTTTTTTTTGTGATTTTTATTTAATATAGAGAGCAGAAAAATTGTATTCGCATTTTGATTAGATTACTCTACCCTAAAAAATACTTAGTGATGCAGACTAACAGGATTTAATACATCGTGTCGTTTTATTGGAGAAAACTCTTTTGGCATTTGAAAGTCAATTCTCGTATAAAAGACATATTCCTTGTATTAAATACATATTCCTTCAATAGAAAAAAATTTTGAAATTTATTTTTAATTAAAAGCCTTCATTTAAACATTTTACACACAAAAAAAAACGAATTTTTAACTTGCCTTTCTACATCTAACGATAAAGGACTTAACAAAGTGTAAATGATGACGTAGTGGTAACAACAGGTTTGTCTAATAGAATCAGATAATTAATATGGGTTTATTTATAGGGTGGTCTAAATTGCTTATAATTCTTATTTGGGGCTTTATATTACAATATTTTGAAATACTAATCAGGGCAATTTCTGTATTCATCTTTAAAACATTTTCATTAAAATCTGAAGGTATTGTTATACATTTATCTTGACTAGATTGTATAAAAAAATGGATTATTTTAAGACACTAATCTTAAACCGATCATCATCAGTGACGCATCAGTTCAATGATGGGCCAAGGTCGTCTGCCCACTGACAAATTTCTACTGTAGATGAAGAGATTATTTCTGTTCAAGGGGTAGGGGTACCAGCACTACGCACAACAGTCATATTAGGCCGGAACCTACGGTTTAAAGAGAATGGTTGGTCGCTCTACGGTCGTTTTGTGGTCACTTTAGGCTAATTAGACAGAGTCTACAGTTTAATGTGGATTCCGAACCACTAACAAGCATCCATGCCACCGTCAGGAATCGAATCTGTAACCTGCGGCACCAAAGGGCAGAGCTCTGACCAGTTGGCCACCTGCCTGTGATTTAAAGTGGATTCAAAACGACTATAAGCATTAATGGCACCGCCGGGATTCTAACAAACCTGTGGCATCGAGATCCAAAGTGGTAGCCACTCGGCCATCAGTCCCTTTTTATGATGTTTAAAATATTTAAATAATTATAAAATACAAGGGGTAATTGTTAATCCCTAATAAAATTATTAAAACTATAAAAAATGGTATTTGTATATTATTAAATAGAATAAATGTATGCAACAAAATCTTTATTTCCTCAACGAACAATCTATGGAAATTGAAATGAAAGTCTTAAATTTTTAATGAAAAATTTATTTCTAACGATAAGTATCGTAAAATATTTGCATTTTTAAAACACAGATTTAAGAGTAAATAAAAAAATATTCCAAAGTTGTATTTCTAAGTTAAAACACACTATAAGTGGCAATATACTTTCCAACGTTAATACGTAATAAAATCCTTAAAACTATAAAAAATGTAATTTCGTATTATTATATAGAATAAATTTATCCAACAAAATGTTTAATTTCGCAAAGAACAATCTAAGAAAATTGAAAAAAGAGGAATTGAACTAAAAGTCTTAAATTTTTAATGAAACTGGTATTTCTAATGATAAATATCGGAAAATGTCTTTCTTTTTAAAACACAGATTTAAATGAAAAGAACAAAATATTCCAAAATTCTATTTCTAAGTAAAAAGACACAGTAACGTTGGAATATACACTTCTCTAAAACTGTAACGCTAAATTCATAAATGCCGGTAATCTTCCTTTCTTGAAAAAAAACTCGAATAGTATTCAGATTTTTTTTTGTTGTTGTTGTTTATTAAAAATAGATTTTAAAAAACATGCTTTCATAAAAAAAAAAAACTTCGACGACAGCGAGGTTGTATAAACCAATTTTCTAGCATAAATAAACTTTTACTCGGATTTGAAAATTTGATTTAAAGCATGGTGCATGGAAAAAAGAAGAAAAAAAAATTACTTGTTGGGATGGAAAAAAAATCTTTTTTTTTTTGTGTGTGTGTGTGATTTTTATTTAATCTGGAGAGCAGAAAAATTGTATTCGCATTTTGATTAGATTACTCTACCTAAAAAATACTCAGTGATGCAGACTAACAGGATTTAATACATCGTGTCGTTTTATTGGAGAAAATTCTTTTGGCATTTGAAAGTCAATTCTCGTCAAAGTGTTGAAACAAGAAAAGACATAGTACTTGCTGTAAATAGAAAAAAATTGTGAAATTTATTTTTAATTAAAAGCCTTCATTTAAACATTTTACACTAAAAAGAGTTTTTAACTTGTCCTTAATACAACTAACGATAAAGGACTTAACAAAGTGTAAATGATGACGTAGTAGTAACAACAGGTTTGTTAGTATAATCACATAATTAATATGTGGTTTATTTATAGGGTGGTCTAAATTACTTATAATTATTATTTGGGATTTTATTTTACAATATTTTGAAATACCACTCATGGCAATTTCTGTATCCATCTATAAAACATTTTTATGAAAATTTAAAAGTATTATTATACAATTATCTTTACTAGATTGTATAAAAAATGGATTATTTTTAGACGCTAATCTAAAACCAATTATCATCATCAGTGCCTCAACAGCCCCATGATGGCCAAGGTCATCAGCCTATTGACAGATTTCGAGATAAGACATGATTTCTTTTTACGAGGAAGGGTTATCAGAACTACGCCCCACGCTCTACAGTCATAGTAGACCGGGACCGGTTTAAAGTGGATAGTTTGGTTGGTCGCTCTATGATCAATTTGTGCACACTTTAGGCTAATTAACCTGGGACCTACATTTTAACGTGGATTTCGAACCCCTGACAAACATCCATGCCACTGCCATGATTCTAACCTGAAAGCTGTGGTACCAAAGGCCAGAGAGCTAGCCAATTGGCCTCTGGTTTAAAGTGCATTTCAAACCACTATAAGCATCAGTGGCCCGCCGGGATTCTAACCCGAAACCTTTGGCATCAAGCAAGAGATTGCGAGTCATTCAGCCATCAGGCCCATTTTTAGATGTTTTAAACATTTAAAATAATCATGAAATACAAGAGGAAATTGTGAATCCATAATAAAATTATTAAAACTATAAAAAATATAATGGTATATTATTAAATAGAGCAAATTTAAGCAACAAAATATCTATTTTCTCAACAAACAATCTAAGAAAATTGAACTAAAAGTCTTAAATTTTTAATGAAAGTGGTATTTCTAATGATAAATATCGTAAAATATTTGTCTTTTTAAAACACAGATTTAAGAGTAAATAAAAAAAATATACTAAAAAAAATAAAAAAAAAAAAATAAATTATATTTCTAAATTAAAATACACTTAAACATTGGAATATATACTTTTCTAAAATTCTAATGTTGAACTTGATAAATGCATTTAATCTTTTTCTTGGAAAAACTTGAATAGTATTAAGATTTTTTTTTGTTGTTGTTGTTTACTAAAAACAGATTTTAAAAAACAGGCTTCCATAAAAAAAAAAAAACTTCAAAGGCAGCGAGGTTGTATAAACCAATTTTCTTGCATAAATAAACTTGAACTCGAATTTGAAAATTTGATTTAAAACCTGGTGCATGAAAAAGAAAAAATTACTTGTTGGGATAGAAAAAAATCTTTTTTTTTCCTGATTGTTATTTATTCTAGAGAGCAGAAAAATTGTATTCGCATTTTGATTAGATTACTCTACCCTAAAAATACTCAGTGTTGCAGACTAACAGGATTTAATGCGTCGTGTCGTTCTATTGGTGAAAATTCTTTTGGGAATTGAAAGTCAATTCACATCGTAAGTTTTGAAATGAGAAACGACATATTCATTGTGTTAAATGAAAAAAATTGTGAAATTTATTTTTAATTAAAAATTTATTAATTATTAAATTTATTTTTTAATTAACTTTCGTTGATACAACTAATGGTAAAGGACGTAACAAAGTGTAAATGATGTTGTAATAGTAACAACAGGATGATCTAGTAGGGACATATAATTAATATGGGTCTATTTATATGGTAGTCTATATTGCTTAAACTTAACATTTTGTGTTTTATATAACAATAATTTTTAAATACCAATCATGGCAATTCCTGTATACATCTTTAGAACATTTTTAATAAAATTCAAAAGTATTATTATACAATTATCTTTTTCTGGATTGTATAAAAAAAGTCCGTCTAGCTACTGGTAGATTTCGAGACAAGAGATTATTTCTTTTTACGAGGTAGGGTTATCAAGCATACGTCCAACGCTCTGCAGTCATATTAGACTGGGACCGACGGTTTAAAGTGGATAGTTTTGTTTGGTTTGTCGCTCTACGGTCATTTTGTGCACTTTTAGGATAATTAGGCCGGGTTCTCAAGTTTAACGTGGATTCCGAACCACTAACAAACCTCCATACCACCACCAGGTTTCGAACCTAAAACTTGTAATACCAAAGGTCAGAGAGCTAGACAATTGGACTCTGGTTTAAAATGGATTTCAAACCACTATAAGCATCAGTGGCACCCGCAGGGATTCTAACCGGAAAACTGGGACATTGAGTTCCAGAGAGCTAGTCTCTAGGTCATCAGGTTCTTTTTTCGAGAATTGAAATATTTAAATAGCTATAAAATACAAGAGGAAATTGTTATTTCATAACAAAATTACTAAAACTATAAAAATATTTTATAATGGTAAATGGAATAAATTTATGCAACAAAACTATTATTTTTCAACTAACAATCTAAAAAAATTTTCAAAAGAGAAATTTAGCTAAAAATCTTGAATTTTTAATTCACGAATTTTATAGTATTTCTAATTATATGTATCGTAAAATATCTTCCTTTTTAATACACAGATCTAAAAGTAAAGATAGAAATATATCAAAAGTTATATTTCAAAGTTAAAAGACACCGTAACAATAATTTACTGTTAAAATATACTTCTCAAAATTCTAATGTTGAACTTCATAAATGCAGGTAATCTTCCTTGCTTGAGAAAAACTTCAATAGTATTAAGATTTTTTTTTTTGTTGTTGTTGTTGTTTACTAAAAATAGATTTAAAAAAACACGCTTTCATAAAATTACAAAAAAAACTTCAAAAACGGCGAGGTTGTATAAACAAATTTTCTTTCATAAATAAACTCGGATTTGAAAATTTGATTTAAAGCCTGCTGCATGGAAAAGGAAAAAATTACTTGTTGATATGGAAAAAAAACTTTTTTTGTGATTTTTATTTAATGTTGAGAGCAGAAAAATTGTATTCGCAATTTGATTAGATTACTCTACCATAAAAAACACTCAGTGATGCAGACTAACAGGATTTAATACGTCGTGTCGTTTTATGGGTGAAAATTCTTTTGGCATTTGAAAGTCAATTCTCGTCGTAAGTGTTGAAACAAGAAAAGACATATTCCTTGCTTTAAATAAAAAGAAAATTGTGATATTTATTTTTAATTAAAAGCCTTCATTTAAACATGTTACACAAAAAACAATTTTTTAACTTGCCTATGTACAGCTAATGGTAGAGGACATAACAAAGTACAAATGATATCGTAGTAGTAACAACATATTTGTCTAGTAAGGTCGGATAATTAATGTGGGTTTATTTATATGGCGTTGTGTATTGCTATTAATTAATATTTGGGCTTTATATTACAATATTTTGACATACTAATCATAGCAATTTCTGTATCCATCTTTAAAATATTTATATTAAAATTCGAATGTATTATTGTACAATTATCTTTACTAGATTGTATTAAAAAATAGACTATTTTCAGACACTAATCTTAACACAATCATCATCACTAGTTGCGCAACAGCCCCATGATGGCCAGGGCCTTCTACCTCCAAACAGATTTCTTTTTATAAGGTACAGTTCTCAGCACTACGCCCAGCTATCATATTATACATGGACGTACGGTTTAAATTGGATAGTTTGGTTTGTCGCTCTACTGTCATTTTGTGCACACTTTGGGCTTATTAAACTGAGACCTACAGATTGACTTGGTTTCCGAAACACTCACAAACGTCCACGCAATCACCAGGATTCAAATCCCGAAATCTGTGATACCAAAGGGAAGAACGCTAACCAGTTGCCCATCTGGCTGTGGTTTAAAGTGGATTCTGAACGACTACAAGCATCCATGGCACCACTGCAACACTAACTCGAAACCTGTGGCTTCGAGTGCCAGAGCGCTAGTCACTCAAATATTAGGTCCTTTTTCGAGGCTTAAAGCATTTAAATAGTTATAACTAAAAACCTTGTATAACTAAAAACCTTGTATTTTTAATGAAAATGGTATTTCTAAGGATAAGTATAGTAAATTATATGCCGTTTTAAAACACAGATTTAAGAATAAAGAAAAAAATATTCCAAAATTCTATTTCTAAACTAAAAGATACTGCAACTTCGAAATATACTTTTCTAAAATCTAATGTTGAACTTCATAAATGCAGGTAATCTTCCTTTTTTGGAAAAACTTGAATAGTATTAAGATTTTTTTTTTTTTTTTTTTGTTTACTAAAAATAGATTTTAAAAAACACGCTTTCATAAAATAAAAAAATATAGAAAAACTTGAAAGACGGCGAGGTTGTATAAACCAATTTTCTTGCATAAATAAACTTGTACTCGGATTTGAAAATTTGATTTAAAGCCTGCTGCATGGAAAATGAAAAAAAAAAAATTACTTGTTGGGACGAAAAAAAATCTTTTTTTTTTTCATGATTTTTATTTAATGCAGATAGCAGAAAAATTGTATTCGCATTTTGATTAGATTACTCTACCCTAAAAAATACTCAGTGATGCAGGCTAACAGGATTTAATACATCGTGTCGTTTTATTGGAGAAAATTCTTTTGGCATTTGAAAGTCAATTCTCGTCATAAGTGTTGAAACAAGAAAAGACATAGTACTTGCTGTAAATATAAAAAAAATTGTGAAATTTATTTTTAATTAAAAGCCTTCATTTAAACATTTTACACTAAAAAGAGTTTTTAACTTGTCCTTAATACATCTAACGATAAAGGACTTAACAAAGTGTAAACGATGACGAAGTAGTAACAACAGGTTTGTCTAGTAGAATCACATAATTAATATGGGTTTATTTATATGGTGTCTAAATTACTAATATTATTATTTGGGATTTTATTTTACAATATTTTGAAATACCACTCATGGCAATTTCTGTATACATCTATAAAATATTTTTATGAAAATTTAAAAGTATTATTATACAATTATCTTTACTAGATAGTATAAAAAAATGGATTATTCTTAGACGCTAATCTAAAACCAATTATCATCATCAGTGCCGCAACAGACCCATGATGGGCCAAGGCCATCAGCCTATTGACAGATTTCGAGATAAGACATGATTTCTTTTTACGAGGAAGGGTTATCAGAACTACGCCCCCACGCTCTACAGTCATAGTAGACCGGGAGCGGTTTAAAGTGGATAGTTTTGTTGGCCACTCTACGATCAATTTGTGCACACTTTAGGCTAATTAACCCGGACTTGCATTTTAACGTGAATTTCGAACCCCTGACAAACATCCATGCCAAAGCCATGATTCTAACCTGAAAGCTGTGGTACCAAATGCCAGAGCGCTAGCCAATTGGCCTCTGGTTGAAAGGGCATTTAAAAACCACTATAAGCATCAGTGGACCGCCAGGATTCTAACCCGAAACCTTTAGCATCAAGCAAGAGAGTGCGAGTCATTCAGCAATCAGGACCTTTTTAGATGTTTAAAATATTTAAATAATTATGAAATACAAGAGGAAATTGTGGATCCATAATAAAATTATTAAAACTATAAAAAATATAATGGTATATTATTAAATAGAGCAAATTTAAGCAACAAAATATCTATTTTCTCAACAAACAATCTATGAAAATTGAACTAAAAATCTTAAATTTTTAATGAAATGGTATTTCTAATGATAAATATCGTAAAATATCTGTCTTTTTAAAACACAGATTTAAGAGTAAAAAAAAAAAAAATATACCAAAAATTATATTTCTAAATTAAAATACACATAAACGTTGGAATATATACTTTTATAAAATTCTAAAGTTGAACTTGATAAATGCAGGTAATCTTTTTTCTTCGAAAAACTTGAATAGTATTAAGATTTTTTTGTTGTTGTTGTTTACTAAAAATAGATTTTAAAAAACAAGCTTCCATAAAATAAAAAACAAACTTCAAAGGCAGCGAGGTTGTATAAACCAATTTTCTTGCATAAATAAACTTGAACTCGGATTTGAAAATTTGATTAAAAACCTGGTCCATGAAAAAGAAGAAAAATTACTTGTTGGGATGGAAAAAAAATCTTTTTTTTTTCATGATTTTTATTTAATCTAGAGAGAAGAGAAAATTGTATTCTCATTTTTATTAGATTACTCTACCCTAAAAAATACTCAGTGTTGCAGACTAACAGGATTTAATGCGTCGTGTCGTTCTATTGGTGAAAATTCTTTTGGGAATTGAAAGTCAATTCACATCATAAATGTTGAAATGAGAAACGACATATTCTTTGCATTAAAAAAAAAATTGTGAAATTTATTTTTAATTAAAAATTTATTAATTATTAAATTTATTTTTAATTAACTTTCATTGATACAGCTAATGGTAAAGGACGTAACAAAGTGTAAATGATGTTGTAATAGTAACAACAGGGTGTTCTAGTAGGGACATATAATTAATGTGGGTCTATTTATGTGGTAGTCTATATTGCTTAAAATTAACATTTTGTGTTTATATAACAATAATTTTTAAATACCAATCATGGCAATTTCTGTATACATCTTTACAACATTTTTAATAAAATTCAAAAGTATTATTATACAATACTGATTGGATAAAAAAGGGATTATTTTTAGATACAAATCTTGAACCAATAATCATCTTCATCATCAGTGGCACAACAACTCCATGGTGGGCCAAGTCCGTTCAACTACTGACAGATTTCGAGACAAGAGATTATTTCTTTTTACGAGGTAGGGTTATCAAGATACGCCCAACGCTCTGCAGTCATATTAGATTGGGATCTACGGTTTAAAGTGGATAGTTTGGTTTGGTTTGTTTACGGTCATTTTGTGCACTTTTAGGAGGCCGGGTCCTACAGTTTAACGTGGATTCCGGCACCTAACAAACCTCCATTTTTCGAACCTAAAACTTTTACCAAAGGTCAGACAGCTAGACAATTGGACTCTGGTTTAAAATGGAGGAACCACTATAATCAAATGGAATAAATGACATTATGCAGCAAAATCAGGTTCTTTTTTTTCGAGAATTGAAATATTTAAATAACTATAAAAACAAGAGAAAATTGTTAATTCTAATAAAATTACTAAAACTATAAAAAGAAAATATAATATTTTTATATTGGTAAATGGAATAAATTTAGCTCAATTAACAATCTAAAAAAATCTTAAAAATTTTTAATTCACGTATTTTAGAGTATTTCTAATGATATGTATCGTAAAATATCTTCTTTTTTTAAAACACAGATCTAAAAATAAAGATAGAAATATATCAAAAATTATAAAAAGTTAAAACACACTGTAACAATAATTTACTGTTAAAATATACTTCTCAAAATTCTAATGTTGAACTTCATAAATGCAGGTAATCTTCCTTGCTTGAGAAAAACTTCAATAGTATTAAGATTTTTTTTGTTGTTGTTTACTAAAAATAGATTTAAAAAAACACGCTTTCATAAAATTACAAAAAAACTTCAAAGACGGCGAGGTTGTATAAACCAATTTTCTTGCATAAATAAACTTGCACTCGGATTTGAAAATTTGATTTAAAGCCTGGTGCATGGAAAAGAAGAAAAAAAATTACTTGTTGGAACGGAAAAAAAAATCTTCTTTTTTTTGTGATTTTTATTTAATGTTGAGAACAGAAAAATTGTATTCGCATTTTTGATTAGATTACTCTACCCTAAAAATACTCAGTGATGCACACTAACAGGATTTAATACATCGTGTCGTTTTATGGATGAAAATTCTTTTGGCATTTGAAAGTCAATTCAGAAGTCTTGAAATAAGAAAAGACATATTCCTTGCTTTAAATAATAATAAAAAAAATGTGAAATTTATTTTTAATTAAAAGCCTTCATTTAAACATTTTACACAAAAAAACAAATTTTTAACTTGGATATGTACAGCTAATGATAAGGACGTAATAAAATGTAAATGATGACGTAGTAGTACAAGGTTTGTATAGTAGTATCATTAATGTGGTTTTATTTATTGGAGGTCTAAATTCTTATAATTAATACTTGGTGCTTTATATTATGATATTTTGAAATACTGGTAGCTGATGGGCGAGTGACTTGTGGTGTGGAGCTCGGTGCCGCAGGTTTCGGGTGCGAGTCCGGCGATGTTATGAATGTTTGTAGAGGCTCGGAATTCATTTAAACCGCAGATCCCGGTTTTATATGACTGTAGAGAGTAGGAATTGACAACACTATCCCTTAAAAAGAAAATATCTTTTATCTCGAAATCTGGCAGTAAGCTGACAACCTTGGCCCACCATGGGGCTGTTGCGCCAAAGATGATGATGATGATGATGAAATATATAAAAAATTAAAAAAAAAAAGAAAAAAATGAAATCCTGAATAAGTTATTTTATTTTATATGTGCATTATTTATTTTATTCTTACATGTTACATTAATCACATTTATGAATTACAATTTGGGGAAAAATTGCAATCTACTGCATATTCAAAATCAATCCACACGTTCTGAATTTAAAAAAAAAAAACATAAATAGAAGTTTGCAGGGTTTAAGCGTTTAGAAGATTCTTCTTCTTCATTGGGGAGCAGACCGATGGTCAATTGGTTAGAGTTCTGGTTTTGGTGCTTCAGGTTCAAATCCTGGCAGTGGCATGGATGTTTTGTTAGAGGGTCGGAATTCACGTTAAATTGCAGATACCGGTCTAATTAACCCATAGTGTGCACAAAATGACCGTAGAGCGACAAACCAATTATTCATTGGCGCAACAGCCCGTATGGCGGGCGAAGGCCATCTACACCCCTCCAGATTTCGAGATAAGGGTTGTTTTCTTCAACGGGGTAGGTTTTGTCAGCCATAGTCTCAATGCTTTGCAGTCATGTTAGGCCGGGACCTATTATTTAATGTAGATTCCGAATCACTGCAAACACCCATGGCGCAATCGTGTCTCATACCCGAAGCCTGTGTTACTAGTCACTTGGCCATCAGGCCCTTTCAGAGGAATAATTTACACAATTAAGGTAGCATTTCATGTGGTTAAGAAAATCTTACGTTGATATTAATTCTGACAGAAACAATTACCAATTAATATTAAAGATATTTTTATGACTTCAGAGCTTATTACATTATTTTAATAGTGTAAAGATAATTAATGTACAACTCTTAAAATAATTATTATTATTTAAATAAATCTTTTTTCTTATCGCAATTTCCACATTGTTGAACACCATGGTGTGACGTTTTCTCAGATATAAACTTCTGTTATAAATTAAATGATTTCCGTTAAATTACAGAAACACAAAATTTACTTCATAACATTATTTTAGCTGGTAATTATTATTGATATCCTTATTTTTATGATAGTTATTAATAGTTATTTTATTCAAATATTTATACAAAGTTTAACAGATTTGTGTATAAGTTTTTTTTGTTACTTTTGACAGACGCAAATCGAGTTTCATAACAGTTTTCACCCTTGATTTATTAGGAGAGAGAACTGATTTTGTCAGTCTATTGATGTCGTTAGACTTTCAATAAGCGCAGTCATTAACAGAAATTTTCGCAGTGGTAATAGAGCGAATGCGTCGGATTACACAGTTCATCAGATGTATTGTATATGGGAATGCGGAGCCATTGTCTGGGTCTATTCTAATTGCGATTCATCGACGTAAATTCGTGTCCATTGCATTATTGAACGTTGACTTTCACATTTCATTCCACTTTATATCATGTGGCTATGTTTGTCGCTTTGTTCTACGAACAACCAGGTGTTTCTAGCTTTAATATTAACTTTAACAATGTTAATATTTTAGAATAAAAAGAAAACACAGGGTTTTTTTGTTTTATTTGCCAGTTTTATTAGAGAATGTAAACATCACAAAAAAATTTGTAACTTATAAATTATAACAGTATATATAAAGAATCACAAAAAATAAAGGAACACCTTATTTATTTAAATAATAACAAAAAGTGTAAATATCAGTATTCGATTTGTGGTACTATTACAAATTTTTGAAATGTGATCTTAAAAAAACATAATGCATCAATTGTACTATCATTAAGCCTGGAACGTAATTTTGTGTAAAAATTACCAGCTGTCAAAAACGCTCTTTCAGCATCTAAGCTAGCTGGTGGTACTGCACGATATACTTTTTCCAAGTATTTACCTCTAAATCCCTCTTCTTCAAATAAATCTATTTCTCGTCGGATTGTTTTGGATAAAACTGATTTCTGTATTGGGTTTTGGTTTGTTGAAATTTTTTAGTTATCGCTAATTCTAATTTTTGTTCAAGAGACAATTCCTTTTTACTGCCCACATTAGTGTTATCATTAGATCATAAGTGTTATCATAATAGATATTCATTCAGATAAGAATTCTGAATAAGAATTCACAGATAAGAATTCTAAATTACTAGTAAATACCGAAAAACAGTATTTAAACTTGTGAATACCAGTATTACAAAATTGTACAAATGGCTCAAAATACCGGTATTCGTTATCCCGGTATACCGGTATTGCAATCCCTGACCCCAACCTATAAATTCAAAAGAAATAGCTAGATTTCCGTCACAATCATGTAAATAGATGCAAAACATGTATGCAAAACGTAATCATGTATGCAAAACGCAAGCATCGATGTCTAATGCAAACTTCAGTGCCGCCTGAAGATTTTAATACGATTAGTTTTCTTTCGTTCTTCTAAGAAGGATAATCATTTGCCACATATGACATTTAAATATTTTGGCTCATCAGTTATTAATATTTGTAAGAGTTTAGAGAGTATTAATGTTTGGAAGAGTTTAGATATTAAGAGTTTATAGAGTATTTATTTTTATAAGAGTTTAGAAAGCATTAATATATGTAAGAGTTTAAAAAGTGTTAATAGTTGTGAGAGTTTAAACTATTAACGTTTGTAAAAATTTCGAGAATATTAATAATTACAAGCGTTTAGCTAGTATTAAAATTTGAAAGAGCTTAGAGATTATTAATATTTGTAAGAGTTTAGACTATATTAATAGCTATAAAAGTTTAGAGAGTATTAATATTTGTAAGAGCTCAGACATTATTAATATTAAGAGTTTAGAGAATATTTATATTTGTAAAAGTTTAGAAAACAATAATATTTGTAAGGGTTTAGAGAGCATTAATAGAGTATTAATAGTTGTAACAGTTTAAAGAGTAACAATATTTGTCAGATTTAAGTATTAATATTTGTCAGATTTAAGAGAGTATTAATATTAAGAGCTTAGAGTATAGTTGGAAGAGTTTAGACAGCATTAATATTAACAGTGTAGAGCATTAATATTTGTAACAGTGTAGGGAGCATTAATATTTGTTAGAATTAGTAGCACAATTAGTAAACGTTTTGCATAGAATTTTGTAAATTTGGAATATTTGTAAATTTTTGATTGGGAAAATTACTTCTTTCAACTAATTAATTACTTCCTCTGACATTGTTATAGTCCATTAAAAACTTCCTTCCTTTGTATATTTGTTTGTCTTTTCTATCACTCTTATTTTCCCTTATTTCTTTTAAAAGTTTGTTATAGTTTTTATTTCTATTTTCTTACCAACGTTCAAGAATGAATTGAAATTATTTTACATACAAATAAACATCAATTTTCGTATAAAATTAAAGCATAATAAATTTTAATAATATAATCATATATATAACATCTAAAAAATGGTTCTCTTAAGTCACATGATCTATCTTTTGCAAAGCAACAATCACGACTAAAATCTTACTGTATCACAAAACATAATCTGCAATAACTTTCAAACAACCCAACTCTCATAGTTCTAACTCCCCCTATTTTTACTTTTAAAGTACTTACTTAAGTCAAACAAACATTGATATTTGTCCAAATGCTTCCAGTACAAATTAAGACTTATTAAAGATAATTCATTCACAGAGTCCGAGCTCCAGAATGGAGACATCACATTTCAAAGATTTACGATTTCTTTCCAAACCAACTGTTTTTCATTTTTTCAAGTAACTCTAATCCGAGATCTTGTTCGGGATCAAGCGATATTCGGCAAAAATGATGTTCCCGGTCTCTAAGCGATATTTCTGACGGCTGGTTCTTCTTTTAGAGATCAGGCATTTCAGATACATATCACGTGCACCTTGCTAAATCCGGAAAACAGCTTGACAACAACAAAAAATGGTGAAATATTTCTCCTTTACTCGTGACCGCATTCCTTAATACTTTGGATCAACAAGGCTTTGGGTATGTTACGTGGGAAAACTCTTCACGTGGGGTGGAGGAGGGTAAAGTTTTCAGAAGGTGTGCCCTTATTACTCAGAATCCTATTGATTATGTAACTGGTGTCCTGATGGATATCTTTCTCGTAAAAGTTGTAAGCAGTTCACGTTGTTGTTTTTTGGTGACTTATTTTACTTGCATTGAATGAGTTCTTATTTATTTGTCAAAATATAAATAATTTTGAACAAAATTGTCCATTAAAAATTTATAAAATTAAATTTTATGATACTGAATACCAAACAGAATAGATTAATAAATGACATTTGGGAATTTGTAGGCAACTCGTTATTATTATTAATCATAAAATTAATTCTTATTTCCTTCTATATCGGTAAAATATATCGAGATGAGTTCAAACTGGGGGCTGATGGCCGAGTGGCTAGTTCTCTGGCGTCGGTACCCCAGGTTTCGAGTTTGGATCCTGGCGGTGCTATGGAAGCTTGTAGTGGTTTAGAATTCACTTTTAAGCCATAGATTTTGGTCTCATGTGACCGTACAGCGTCACAGAACACAATCAGACTTCTCACCCAAACTATAAAGGGGCAACTCAGCTCGAGCTAAAGTGATGTGGTGTGGTTTAGTAGCAGTAGTGATTACATATTAGACCGTGACCTACTGCTTAAAGTGGATTTCGATACACTACAAAAATCCATAGCAACTCCGGTAATCGAACCTGAAACCGCTAGTCACTGGGCAAACAATTTCCACTAAACCAATGGTCTAGCCACTGACCTACAGGCACATTAAAAGTTTACATTGTTAAAAAATATTCAACCATGAAATAAAATTCCTACATTCAATACATAAGCAACCTAACACTCATAGTTGATATTCACCCTATTTTTATTCTAAAGTACTTACTTAAGTAAAAACAAACAATGGTGTTTGCCAAAATGATTCACATAAAATTAAGACTTATTCCAGATAATTCATGCACAGTCCGAGTTCCAGAATGGAGACATCACATTTCAAAGATTTACGATTCCTTTCCACACCAACTGTTTCAATTTTTTTTCCAAGGAATATAAACCCGAGATCTTGTTCGGGATCAAGTGAGATTCGGCAAAATGATGTTCCCGGTCTCTAAGCGATATTTCTGACGGCTGTATCATCTTTGAGATCAGCCATTCCGATGCATATCACGTTCACCTTGCTAAATCCGGAAAACAGCTTGACAACAACAACATCCAAAAATGGTGAAATATTTCTCCTCTACTCGTGACCGCGTTCCGTAATACTTTGGATCAACAAGGCTTTGGGTATGTTACGTGGGAATACTATCCACATGGGGTGTAGTGGGGTAAAGTTTGCAAGAAGTTGTGCCCTTATTACTTGAAGCCTATTGATTATGTAACTGGTGTACTGATGGATATCTTTTTCGTAAAAGTTGTAAGCAGTTCACCGTTGTTGTTTTTTGGTGACTTATTTTACTTGCATAGTATAAGTTCTTATTTATTTGTCAGAATATAAATAATTTGAACAAATAGTCCATTAAAAATTTATAAATTTAAATTTTATGATACTGAATACCAGACAGAATAGAATAATAAATAACTTTCTGGAATTTGTAGCCTACTCGTTATTATTAATCATAAAAATAATGGTTTCATTCTATAATTGTATAATATATCTAGATGATTTCAGAATTTTTTTATTATAACAATTAATTAATTAAGTATATTATTTTCTGGTGTTCGGTGCCACAGGTTTTGGGTTCTAGACTCGGTAGCGCAATGTATGTGTCTAGTAGTTCGGAATTCACTTTAAACCGTACGTACCAGTCTAATATGATTGTAGAGGCTGAAAACCCTACAATGTAAAAGAAACCATCTCCTGTCTCGAAATCTGCCAGTAGGTAGACGGCCTTGGCCCACTATGGGACTATTGCGTCAATAAGAAGATTTTAGAGCGCATTAATATTTGTTGGAGTTAATAGTAAATTTAGTGACAGTGTTGCGAAAAATAAAATTTTGAATATTGTAAATTTTTTTATTGAAAAGATTATTTCTTTCAACTAATCAATTACTTCATGTATTTTTTTAATAATCCATTAAAACTTCTTTCTTTTATTAGTTTGTTTTTTTCTCTTCTTTCTCTCACTCTTATTTCTCTTATTTTTTTCAAGCTTATTACAGTTTTTATTTGTATTTTCTTGCCACAGTTCATGGAGGAATTGAAAATTATTCTCTAATATTTTTTTCTTTCAAATGCAAAACTGGCAAACACTTAGACATGGACGTCTTGATGCCTTTTAAGGCAAGCGTTTGCACAGACGTTGCTCACTTTTGTATTACCCAGGAGGCCCGTGTAACTTGATGGTAAGCCACGGAGTAACAAGGCCCCGCAACGCTCTACGATCCTATTAGGACAGGGGTCTACGGTTTAAAAGTGGATTCGAACCACTAAAACACCCATGGGCAAAGCCGGGATTTGAGCCCTATACCTGTGGTACCGAACGCCAGAGCGCTAGCCATTCGGCCATCATGCCCCTTATTCTCTAATATATAAATAAGTATTCTTTTTGTATAAAAAAGATGTAAAGTATAAGCATAAAAGTAAAGTGTGTAATTGTAAAATATAAGTATGTATTGTAAAAGTATAACAATTTCAATAATAAAATCATAAATATAACATCTAAACAAAACATTCTCTTAATTCACATGGCTCTATTTTTGAAAAGTAACCATCCCTGATTAAAATCTTACTGTATCACAAACCATAATCCGTGATAACTTTCAATACATAAACAACCCAACTCTCATAGTTCAAATTCGCCCTATTTTTATCCTAAAGTACTTACTTGAGTGTAAAAACAACATTGACGTTCTCCAGAATACTTTCATGTACAAACTAAGAGTTATTCCAGATAATCCATGCACAGAGTCGCGCTCCAGAATGGAGACATCATATTTCAAAGATTTACGATTCCTTTCCATACCAACTGTTTTCATTTTTTTCAAGTAAATCTAAACCCCAGATCTTGTTCGGGATCAAGTGAGATTCGGCGAAATGATGTTCCCGGTCTCTGAGCGATATTTCCGGCGGCTGGTTCTTCTTTGGAGATCAGCCATTCCGATGCATATCACGTTCACCTTGCTAAATCCGGAAAACAGCTCGACAACAACAACAACAAAAATGTTGAAATATTTCTCCTTTACTCGTGACCGCGTTCCGTAATACTTTGGATCAACAAGGCTTTGGGTATGTTACGTGGGAATACTTTTTGCATGGGGTAGAGGGGGTAAAGTTTGCAGAAGTTGTGCCCTTATTACTTGGGAGCCTATTGATTATGTAACTGGTGTCCCTGATGGATATCTTTCTCGTAAAAGTTGTACGCAGTTCATCGTTGATATTTTTCTGATGGCTGTTTGTGACTTATTTTACTTACATTGAATATGTTGTAAGTTATTTGTCAAAAGATAATAAAGAACAAAATTTATATAAACAATTTATAAAATTATATATTATGAGACTGGATACCAAAAAAGAAGAGAAAAGTAAATAATTTTTTACGAATTTGTAGCCGAGTCGTTATAATTAATCATAAAATTAATTCTTTCACTCTAAAATATATTCAGATGAGTTCAGAGTTTTTATTACAATAATTAATTATATTATTCTTTGGCACTCGGTGCAAAAAAGGCTTTGGATTTCAGTCCTGGTGGTGTCATGGATGTTTTTGTAGTGGTTCATAATCCACTTTAAACCGTAGATCGCGGTCTAATATGACTGCAGAGCGTTGGGCATACAGCTGATAACTCTATACTGTAAAAGAAATCATCTATCTCGAAATCTGCCAGTATTCAGATGGCCTTGGACCACCATGTGGCTGTTACGCCAATGAAGAAGAGGAGTATTTAGAAAATTAATATTTGAAAGAGTTTAGTAGCATTAAAATTAGTAAGAGTTTTGAATTTTTTTTAGAATTTTATAAATTTTGAATATTTGTAAATATTTAATTGGAAAAATTGCATCTTTCAAATGATTAATTATTTTCTCTATTTTGTTACAATAAATATGGGCTGAAATATTCGTAGGCTTACACATAGCTCTTATTAGATCTTTCTTAGATCGATAGATCTTTCAAACAGGCAACTCACAACTATTTTTATCCCATTGTCCTTACTTAAGTTTAAAACAAACATTGATGATCGTCAAACTGCTTCAGTAGAAATTAAGACTTACACCAGATAATTCATGCACAGAGACCGAGCTCAGAATGGAGACATCATATCTCAAAGATTTATGATTCCTTTCCATACCAACTGTTTTTTTAATTTTTTCAAGGAAAAATAAACCCGAGATCTTGTTCGGGATCAAGTGAGATTCGGCAAAATGATGTTCCCGGTCTCTAAGCGATATTTCTGGCGGCTGGTTCTTCTTTTAGAGATCAGCCATTCCAATGCATATCACGTGCACCTTGCTAAATCCGGAAAACAGCCTGACAACAACAACAACAACATCATCAAAAAAATGGTGAAATATTTCTCCTTTACACGTGACCGCGTTCCGTAATACTTTGGATCAACAAGGCTTTGGGTATGTTACGTGGGAATACTTTTATACATGGGGTGGAGGGGGGCTAAAGTTTTCAGAAAGTTGTGCCCATATTACTTAGTTGAATATTGATTATGTAACTGATATCCTGATGGATATCTTTCTTGGAAAAGTTGTGCGAAGTTCATCCTTGTTGTTTTTTTGACGACTTTTGGTGTCTTATTTTACTTATATTGAACAAGTTCTTATTTATTTTATTTATCAAAATCTAATAAAGTAATTCTAAACAAAATTTATATAAAAAAATTTATAAAATTAAGTTTTATGACACTGAAAACCAAAAATAATAGAGCAATAGATAACCTTTAGTAATTTGTAACTTACTCGTCTTTATTAATTATAAAATTAATTCTTATTTCCTTCTATGTTGGCAAAATATAAACATATGAGTTCAGACGGAGGCCTGATGACCGAGTGGCTAGTTGTCTGGCATTAGTACCCCAGGTTTCAAGTTCGAATCCCTGTTTTGCCATGAATGTTTGTAGTGGTTTGAAACCACTTTAAGCCGTAGATCCTGGTCTCATATGACCTTACAGTGTCACAGAATCCAAGCAGACTTCTCACCCTAACTGTAAAAGGGGCAACTCAACTCTAGGCACAACGATGTGGCGTGGTGTAGTAGTTGTCATATTAGACCGGGACCTACTGTTTAAAGTGGATTTCGAAACATTACAAAAATCCATAGATCAATCGATACTCGAACACGAAACCGTTAGTCACTGGGCCATCAATTCCCACTAAACCAGTGCTCTAGCCACTGACCTATGGGCACATTAAAAAGTTTACATTGTTAAAAAATATTCAATCATGAAATAAAATTTCAATTTTCAATACATGTACAACCCAACTCTCATAGTTCAAACTCTCCCTTTTTTCATCCTAAAGTACTTACTTAAGTAAAACAAACATTGGCATTAGCAATAGTACTGCACTCAGAAATTAAGACTTATTCCCGATAATTCATGCACAGAGTCCGAGTTCAAGAATGGAGACATCATATTTCAAAATTTATGATTCCTTTCCACACCAACTGTTTTTCAATTTTTTTTCCAAGTAAATCTAAACCCCAGATCTCGTTCGGGATCAAGCTAGATTCAACAAAATGATGTTCCCGGTCTCTAAGCGATATTTCTGGCGGCTGGTTCTTCTTTTAGAGATCGGCCATTCCGATGCATATCACGTGCACCTTGCAAAATCGGAAAAACAGCTTGACAACAACAACAACAACATCAAAAAGTGGTGAAATATTTCCTCTTTACTCGTGACCGCGTTCCGTAATACTTTGGATCAACAAGGCTTGGATATGTTACGCGGGAAGACATGGGGTGGAGGGGGTAAAGTTTGCAGAAGTTTTGCCCTTATTACTTAGAAGGCCATTGATTATGTAACTGGTGTCCTGATGGATATCTTTCTTGTAAAAATTGCACGCAGTTCGTCGTTGTTGTTTTTTGATGGGGTTTTTTATTGACTTATTTTACTTACATTGAATAAGTTCTTATTTATTTCTGAAAATGTAATAAAGAACAAATTTCCATAAAAAATTTATAAAATTCAATTTTGTAACATTGGATACCAAAGAGAATAAAACAATAAATACCCTTTAGGTATTTGTAACCCCTTAGTTATTATAAATAATAAAATTAATTTTTATGTCATTCTGTAAATGCAAATTTTAGCCAGATTATTTCAGAGTTTATATTATAATATTTAATTAGATTAATAAAGTATATTATTTTTTGGTGCTTGGTGCTCAGATTTCGTTCTAGGTGGTGCCACGGATGTTTGTGGTAGTTCTTAATACACTTTAAACCGTTGGTCTCGGTCTAATATGACTGTAGAGCGTTGGGAGTAGGGTTGACAACTCTACCCTGTTAAAAAGTCAGCGTCAAGGAGCCAAGTCAGTCTTCTACCTAAGTGTGCTCTATCATGGCAGAACCTGCCCCACTATCCATCCTTCCATGAGACCACACGGGTTCTTGGACTTGGTCTAGATGTTGCTGTCTACCAAGTGGGATAAGATACAACAAAAGATGCACTGTTGACAGTCCTACCCCTTAAAAAGAAAACATCTCAAGTTTCGAATTCTGCCAGTATGTAGACTGCCTTGGCACACCAAGGGTTAATTGCGTCAATGAAAACGAAATATATTATTATATTTTAATTTAGTATGTTTTTGTTGAAAAATCTTTGGCTCTGAGATGAATATGGTATAAGGAAACAATGACATAATTCTGAATTATATAAGTTATTCAAGCAGGTGAATATCGTTAAATTTATCAAGATCGTTCGTTTGAGATTTGTGGGCCATTTATGCCGAATGGGCACATGTCCCTCCTGTTCCTTGACATTTAAAACATAAACTATAAACTTATTGGAAATACAATTAGGCGAAGGCCCAAGTTAAGAGGGGCTAATCATGTAGAGGGGATTTTAAAATGTTATGGGGAGATTAACTGGAGAACTGTTTCCAAGCAGAGATCAGATGGAAGAAGGTTATGAGGAAAGCCTTGGCCTACAGGGGCTGTCGTGTCAATAGAAGTAAAAGAAAGTTTTTGTCGAAAGCAGAAAACTTTTTAAAAATAAAGTTAATATCATTATAATTGGTCATTTCAATTGAGAATAAAATTAAAACTTCTATATTTGAGAATAAATGCTCCTTCAAGCAATTTCAATTCATAACTATACATTAATTAGAATATTAAAAACAAAAAATATTATTTAAACAGTAAGTTGATTTTGCTCATGCAAATTCATTATATTACAAATCACATCAACCATCTTGTTATGCACGATTAATTCTGCCCATTTCTAATAGGTTAATTGTTGGCCATCGTATTTCTTCGTATAAATGATGCCGAATAATGCCATCAAAAATAATTCGAAACTTCATTACACAGTTTCTAAATTACAGAAACAGCAAACGTTTTTAAGGTTTGTTTATATTCAAATGTCCAATGATATTAAACGACAGTAGTTTTTCGTAGAATATTCGGATACAGCATTACTTTATTTGTATTTATCACGATTTCATTAAAAATTTATTTATTTTTATCCGTATAATAACGTTTAAATTTTCGAAACTACAATGTGCTTACATGTATGTACATGTATTGCTAATATATCATAATGTACTTGATAATAATTAAAAATAAAATTAAGCTAATATATCATAATGTATACAATTTATTACGCTTTTGTGTGATTTCCATTGTACTATAAATGCAGCCCTTTAAAATTTCTTCTTCAATGGCGCAACAGCCCCATGGCCTATTGGCCGATTCTGAAACATGAGATGCTTTCGTTTTTACAGGGTAGGGTTGTCAGCCCTACAGTCGTATGCGACCGGAACCTACGGGTTAAAATGGATTCTAAAACACGGCAAACATCCATGGCATCGCCGGGACTCGAATTTGAAACCTTTGGCACGTAGCACTAGTCCTCGGCCATCAGGCTCCCCTAAATCCGTGCTCTAACCACTGAGGTACGGTGCCATTAAAAATTTGCATTGTTAAAAAATATTCAACCAATCCAACAAAATTCTAATTTTAATAATTTTTAAGCAATCCATTATTAATGTTACAAAAATTTTCTTGTTTAAATTATCTATGAAATTTTCCTTTTACCTTAAGTTAAAATAGGAATAAAATATAATAAAACTATTCGCAATGAATGAATATCTTAATCTATTGTTAGTATTAAAAAAAAAAAAATTTTAAATAATCTGTCAAAATTTCATTTTTTAAAGGAAAAATAAAACATATATATAAAAACCTATTCAAGTATTAAAATAAATGTTGATCCCTATATTTCTTACTCGAATATAACTTTCCGATACACATAAAGCATCCATCACGAAATCTTAAAAACTCCTAAACATAAAAACCGCAATCAATAAAAATATGTCTAGAAAATTCCCTCTTTAAGTGTACCCACTGAAAAGGAAAGAAGAAAAAATATTCAAATACCTGCAATCGAATACAGCGTGGGTACACGGAGCACACAAGCATTAAAAATAATATATTTCCAATAACCCTCGATTCATCATTCTGGGTCAAATAAGCGGGAGAAATATGACAAATGGGCATCTACAATGCGTTGCCCGTCAAGTGCATGAGTTATGAGGCATTTCCGAGGCACTTGCAAGGAGGCTCTATCAGGCCGCACTGAATCAGTAACTGAGCTACGAACAGAGAATTCTACTTTGCGGATAATAATTCAATCAATGCATATTACGGACCGTTTTTCATGCTGGAATGGAAATATATTTTTAATACATTGATTTCAATTGAAGGTCATTATATTCCATAAAACTCAATTTCAGAAAATATTAAATCGGTAAATATTCTCTTATTTTTTTCTTGGAGTTTAAAGAATAGTTTTTCAATAGCAGGTAATGTATACAGTGCAATATATTTTTTTTTTTTTACAAAATAGTCTCAGAAATATGTAATTGGTTACTTTATTTAAATTAATTTCTGAGTTTTATTGTTATGTGTGGTTTTTATTATTTATTTAAAAAATTATGATAATTTATAATTATTTGTTATAATATTTACAGTTATTATTACTCTTTACGTAATGCTTGCCTATAAAAATCTTACATTTATTGAGCCGACTCGTAACTCAGTGGTAACGTGCACAGCTGGTGATCATTTGAGCCGCATTTCAATGCTCTTTCGGCATTGTTGTAGATACTGTTTCAAAAACGAGGTGACTGGATGGTGTTTTTGACGTTCAGCATCTTCAGCATTAGCCATCAGACTGTTTGATGGAAGTTTTCCGGGTTTTATTCCATACGATATGCAGATGAGGGACATTTCTCCCTAAAAGACCTCACAGAAGGCAGTGCCCTCCTTCTTCAGCGATTCGGAGCCAATACTCTTCTACTTACAGGTTCTCCATCACAACAGAAGCTGAGCCTTTACTTCCATCCACGAGTAGTTTGGTTTGATTTGTCACTCTACGGTCATTTTGAGCACACTTTAGGGTAATTAGACTGGAACCTACAGTTTAAAAGTGGATTCGAACCACTACAAAAATTCATGGCATCACCCATTCAGAACTAAACACCGGAACCGCTAATCACTTCGCCATCAGGTTCCACGAGACTAGTGCTCTAACATCTGAGCTACGGTTTAAAAATTTGCATTGTTTAAAAATATTCAACCTTAAAACAAAATTCCAATTTTACTGATTTTTAATCAAAATGAAATGCATTTTAATCCATTGTTATTATTTAAAAAAGTTAAAATAAATTATCAGCAAAATATTTCATTTTCTTTAGAGGAAAAATAGTAAAAATATTAAAACTATTCGGGTAATAAAATAAATGTTGATCCCCTCATTTCTTGCTCGGATATAACTTTCCGATACACATAAAGCATCCATCACGGAAATCTTAAAAACTCCTAAACATAAAAACCGCAATCAATAAAAATATGTCTAGAAAATTCCCTCTTTAAGTGAACCCACTGAAATGGAAATAAGAAAAATATATTCAAATACCTGCAATCGAATGCGTACACGGAGCACACAAGCATTAAAAATAATATATTTCCGATACCCCTCGATTCATCATCTGGGTCAAATATTCGGGAGAAATATGACAAATGGGCATATACAATGCGTTGCCCGTCAAGTGCATGAGTTATGAGGCATTTCCGAGGCACTTGCAAGGAGGCTCTATGAAGCCGCACTGAATCAGTAACTGAACTATGAACAGAGAATTCTACTTTGCGGATAATAATTCAATCAATGCATATTACGGACCTTTTTTCATACTGAATATATATTTTTAATACATTGATTTCAATTGGAAGTCCTTATATTCCATAAAACTTCATTTCCAGAAAATATTAAATCAATAAATATGCTTGATTTTTTTTTCTTGAAGTTTGAAGAATAGTTTTTCAATAGCATGCAATGTATACAATGCAAAAATGAAATAGTCTTAGAAATATGAAATTGGTACTTTATTTAATTTTATTTATTTTTAAAGTTATTTATAGTTCCTATTATTAATTTTTTTAAAGTATGATAATTTTATTATTTATATTTGCTATAATATTTACAATTTTTATTAATACTTATGTAACACTTTTTGCCAATAAATAAAAGCTTTAAATTTATTGAGCCCTACTCGTGGCTCAGTGTAACCTGCGCGGTTGGTAATCCTTTGAGCAGAAGTTCAATGCTTTTGCAGCATTGTTGTAGGCGCTGTTTCAAAACCGGGTGACTCGATGGCCTTTGTGGCGTTCAGCATCTTCAGCAACTCTCATCAGCCATCATACTACCAGATGGGGATTTTCCGGGTATTTCTTCCACACGATTTATAAATGCGGGCAGTTCCCCTAAAAGACCTGCCAGAAGGCACTGCCCTCCTTCATTAGCGATTCGGAGCCAAGACAGGCTACTACACACGGGTTCTTCTTTACAACAGAAGCTGCCTTTTTACCTCCGTCCATGAGTAGACTACTCGTAGGATGTCCTTCCCACGCTGCAGGCCATTGAGGATGAGCCACAACAACAACAGTTATTGTTTTTTGTCTGCTATATTGCTAATATCTGATTTATTGCATATATGCTATATTGCTAATATCTGATTTATTGCATATATGCTATATTGCTAATATCTGATTTATTGCATATATGCTATATTGCTAATATCTGATTTATTGCATATATGCTATATTGCTAATATCTGATTTATTGCATATAAGCTATATTGCTAATATCTGATTTATTGCATATAAGCTATATTGCTAATAGCTGATTTATTGCATATATGCTATATTGTTAATATCTGATTTATTGCATATATGCTATATTGCTAATGTCCCTTTTGTATATCTGCTTTATTGTATATCTGTTTAAGTCAAATGAGCTACTGAGCTACGAATGCATTAAGAACTTATAATGTTAAAAATATTCAACCTTTAATTAAAATTCCATTTTAAATAATTTTTAAACAAAAGTAAATACATCTTAATACATTGTTAGTATTTAAAAAAAAAAATCTTTAAATATCACCAGAAAAAATTTCATTTGTCTTTAAGAAAAATAATAAAAAAAATATTAAACCTGTTCGCGTATTAAAATAAATGTTGATCCCCACATTTCTTGCTCGGATATAACTTTCCGATACACATAAAGCATCCATCACGAAATCTTAAAAACATCCTAAACATAAAAACCGCAATCAATAAAAATATGTCTAGAAAATTCCCTCTTTAAGTGTACCCACTGAAAAGGAAAGAAAAAAAATATATTCAAATACCTGGAATCGAATGCGTACACGGAGCACACAAGCATTAAAAATAATATATTTCCAATACCCCTCGATTCATCATTCGGGTCAAATATTCGGGAGAAATATGACAAATGGGCATCTACAATGCGTTGCCCGTCAAGGGCATGAGTTATGAGGCATTTCCGAGGCACTTGCAAGGAGGCTCTATCAGGCCGCACTGAATCAGTAACTGAGCTACGAACAGAGAATTCTACTTTGCGGATAATAATTCAATCAATGGATATGACGGACGTTTTTCATGCCGGGAATATATTTTTTTAATGCATTGATTTCAATTGAAAGTCATTATATTCCATAAAACTTCATTTCATGAAATATTAAATCAATAAATACATTTTTGAATTATTTTAAACTATTCTTTATTGAAGCTTAAAGAATAGTTTTTCAATAGCATTTAATATATACAGTGCAATATATATATTTACAAAATAGTTTTAGAAATATGTAATCAGTTACTTTATTTAAATTAATTTGTAAGTTTTATTGTTATGTATAATTTTATTATTAATTTAAAATACTTATGGTAATTTTATAATTATTATTATTTGATATAATATTTACAATTTTTTGCTTCTATTGTGAACCAATTTTTTTCCGATAAAAGCTTTACATTTATTGAGCCAGAGTCAGTGGTAACGTGCGTCATGGTCATTTAGGCTACAGTTGAATGCTCTGGCGGCATTGTTGTAGACTTTCAAAAACCTGAGGGCTCCAGGGCGTTTATGATATTCAGCAACGTTCAGCAAACCCCATCAGCCATCAGACTGCCTGATAAGATTTTTCTGATTTTCTCCCATACGGTACACAAATGCGGGGTAGTCCCCCTAAAAAAACTCCTATGTATATATATAAATACACAGTCAGTTACATTAATGTGATCACCACCTACTTTCGTCGTCAAGGTGAAATAGCCAATCACAAAAGGCAGGTGGTAGCACATTGCAGTGGTGTATATATAAAAAGATGTCCTAGGGCATCGGAAAGCATTTCAATCGTTGGCGTAATGCAGAAAGCGATTTATCCGACGTCCAAAAGGGCATGATTATTGGCTTTCGGGCCAAGGGTGGAAGCATTTCGGAAACGGCTAATTTTGTGAACTGTTAGCGTGCCGCCGTGATAAAAGTATACCGTGCATGGCAAAATGGCACTATCCAAACAACGGCAGGGCAACAATCGTTCAGCGAACGTTGTTGCGTATGGGCAGCAACGTTCTCCGTTCTGTTCATCAGCGACGAAGGCTGGAATTTGCACGCCAGTACCGAAACTGGACGTCCACAGAGTGACGACAGGTAGCTTTTCCAATGAATCCCATTTTATGCTCCATTGGACAGATGTACGTTGGCGAATACGGCGTGAAACGTCTGAAAGCAAACACCCTGCAACAATTGCCGGAAGGATCCTAGCTGGAGGAGAGAGCATTATGGTTTGGGGAATGTTTTCACTGGGTTCACTCATCACTGTGGAAGGCACGATGGATCAGCGCAAGTACGCATCTGTCCTTGCGGACCGTGTCCACCACTACATGCGAATTAATTTCCCTCAGAATGATGGCATCTACCAGCAGGACAATGCGAGGTGTATACAGCTCGCAGTGTATGTGCGTGGTTCGAAGAGCACCAGGATGAGTTTATCGTACTGCCCTGGCCAGAAAACTCCCCGGATTTAAAACCAATCGAGAATCTGTGGGACCACATAGATCGGGTTGTTCGCGCCATGGATCCTCAACCGCGTAATCTAGCACGGCACTGGAGTCGGCATGGTTCAACATCCCAGTGAACACCTTCAGAAACCTAATTGACTCTCTTCCTGCATGTCTCGCAGCGGATTTCT
This sequence comes from Caerostris extrusa, assembly GCA_021605095.1. NCBI lineage: Eukaryota > Metazoa > Arthropoda > Arachnida > Araneae > Araneidae > Caerostris > Caerostris extrusa. The sequence continues at coordinate 114,970 of BPLR01016432.1, forward strand.
GCCATCCATCCGAAATTATCAAAGCATTCATTTGAATTTATTAACTATAAATCAAAGGCGTCCTTTGAAACTAGCATTAAAATGCTTTGTAATGAATGACAGAAGTGAATTGATGTAGATAGAGCCTATTTTAATTAACCACATTCAAACAATTTATATTTGTGACCTTTTAAAAATCTCGTATTCAAAAGATCATTTCATACGAAGCAACCCAATATGCAAGATTTCTCATAAGGGTTACAACTGATATGAATCCTAAAAAATAATGACATCATTAATCCTATCCATATCAATATGATTATTTAAATATTTTTCATTAAAAATAAATTTATCCGGATGGCATCAACATAAATATAAAATAATTTATGATACTCAGTATAAAAATATAAAAATTATACAAACGAAAAATATTACTCCTGTAAAAATTCATGATATGATACTCTTTTTTTTTCTTGTTGACAGTGCATAAAAATATGATGTCAAAAGGATTCACTCTTTTTCAACAGCAATGCTTAAAATACTAATAATTTTGTTTTCTTTTCTTTTCTTTTTTGTAAAACAAAATTAATATAAATTTTGTCGTTTTGTAAAAAAAATGACAAAGCTTGCAGTCAACACAAAAATTATCCTGTCATCATGACTGTTTTTGCTGTTTTTAAATCTTTCTTTAATCAAAAAGCTAAAAGATTGTTTCTAAATAAATCTTTTCTGACTCTCAGCTTAAAAATAATGCTTTTCTTATAATCACTTTAAAACGTTTTCAAATGTGGATTAACTAGAAAGTTTTTTTAAAATGGTATTTTTTTCTCAAGATATTAATAATTTTTATTTTATTATTTTCATTAAAACAAACTAATTTATGATGAAAATTATATTTATTCATCACTGTGATGCATTAAAAGAGGAAATGGAAAGGTTGACGTGGTGCATAAAAAAATTAAAAGGATTTTTATCAAATGTATTTCAAAATACTGCGAAAAATTAAGCTGTTTAATGTTTATAATATTTTATCAAATTAAAAAGAAAATTAATATGTATTGAAAAAATACTTCTTTCCAATGGCAGGCAAATACAATTAAAATGCAAAGAGCATAAAGAACAAAATACAAAAAAGGAAAATTCAGCATTTGCCCATAAGTTCTCTCGCTGGCCAGTATCGTTCGCAGACACCTTCAGCAGATAAGACTGGACAGAGGAATAGATGCTGGCAAATGCATTTCAAATATTGCGAAAAATCTCTGGCGTTCGGTACCACAGGTACCGGGTTCAAATCCCGGCTTTGCCATGGGCGTTTGTAGTGGTTCGAATCCACTTTAAGCCGTAGGTCCCGGTCCTAATAGGATCGTAGAGCGCTGCGAGGGCATTGTTACTCCGCGTCCGTGGCTTACCATCAAGTTACACGCGCCCCTGGGTAATTCAAAGTGAGTAACATCGGTGCAGCCCTTATGGTGAAGATCACGGTCTATTTGTCAGCTGCATTAGAAGAAAAAAAAAATATTGCAAAAAATTAAACTTCTTAATATTTTTATCAAATTAATAGAAAATTAAATGTGAATTAATATATATTCAAAAAAAAAACTTCCTTTTAATTCACAACAATATTTTTTCCAATAGCAGGCAAATATAATTGAAATGCAAAGAGCATAAAGAACAAAACACAAAAAAGGAAAATTCAGCATTTGCCTATAAGTTCTTTCGCTTGTCAGTATCGTTCACAGGCACCTTCAGCAGATGCGGCTGGACAGAGGAATAGATGCTGAGCATCCATCTCATCCTTGGAATCACAGAGATGGCAGGAGGGTGCTGGAGAAATGCCAATTCTAAATAAGTGCTTGCCAAGACAATTATGTACTGTACCTAGGCGGAAGGATGCAACAGCTTCACTTCTAAGAACATCTGGGACCTACTGCAGAAGATCAAATCAAGGTTTCTGATAGTTTCTGCGATTAAGTTCTTGATAAGACGTTGTCTTCATAATTTTAGGTATGTATAAACTGGGAGTGGAATAAAGGCTACAGTTCCACTGGGTAACTGAAGAATTGATGCAAGACAGGCAAGATTTTGGTAAGACAATCAGCAGCAGCATTTCCAGATACTCCACAGTGAGATGGAATTCACCGGAAGATAAAGTTATCTACTCGTACTTTTAGCTGGTAAATTAAAGATCGGCATTCAAGGAGTCTACTGTCACTGTGAAAAGATGTTGAAGATATAGAAATTATTGCAGCGAATAAATCAGAGAAATGCATTGCCTTTTAAAAGGAACAGGGGGATAAATTCATCGTTTCAGTGTTATTCGAATTTGCTTCTACCTCTCCGTCAAAGGCAGAAGCATACTTACCAACAAGGGCAGAGAAAAAGAAAATATTATAAACTCCTGCACCAGCGTGTTACAATCCATCCTTGAGCAGCAGTCACACAACATGAGGCCAGTCCGTATATACATGAAGCCAGTCATTTTCAGGAGTATTTTTGTATAAACAGTGTCTAAAGGAAGAGATCTTAGAACTGTTCTGTTAGTATTATTTTTAATACAAGTTGCATAAGATTTGTATGATATTCCAACGAGATAATTTCTGAAGGATTTAATGGATATAGGAGTTTTTGTGGGATATTGAATTCTTCCAAAATATCTCTCAACTGGAGGGCAATTTCCACAACACCGGATTGAGTTTTAAAACGTCTTGGCTGTAGTTCAGGTTTCCATTCGGTTTTAAATAGAACTCTAAGCAATTTTTCAAAGATAAGTAAAAATTTTTTCCTGATTAATTGATTTTATACATATGTTGTTTGTAGAATAGAAGAATAGCCTCTATAGGAGGATTTTGAAACCTTTCAAACTTGTTTAAGAGGATCTGAGAAATAGAATTCAGTGATTCACAACAGTAAATCATTAAGGGCAGAATAAAGGTTCTATATGTGATATATAAGGTTATTCGTGAGGGTAACCCCACTTACTGCCAGACAGTCTCTTTATAATCTACAATCGTTTTCTGCACGAGAAACGATTCCTTCGATGTGCTTTTTCCAGGTAAATATTATTATTCAGAGTCAATTCCAAATACTTATATTCATCTGTAATGTTAATAGTAGCATCTTTTAACTTGACAGCAGGCTCCATTTTCTTATACGCTAGAAAGAAAACCTGCACTGCAGATTTTGATGTGTTCAAAATCAGGTTATTGAAATCGCACCAATTTGCAGCACATCGGTTGCTTTATTCAGAGTCTCCTCAAGTTGGCAATCTCCTTTGATCTTTTTGAATCTGTCCAGATGACCAAATCATCAGCATAAAGAAGATACTTTACATCTGGTACAACTTAAGATCAGTTATCAAATATTTATATAAATGTTAAATAGCAAACAGCTAAATACTGCACCCTGAGACAGACTAGTCTGTAAAAGTTTGGTGTCTGATCAAATATTTCTCATATATATATTTCTCTAGTAAACACAGTCTTTTGTTTAACAAAAGATTCACTACAATATAACCTTTGCAATAACTTTTAAAATTATAAATTTGTAGCTCTGTGGAAAAAACTTTATTTTTTTTAATTTATTTTTACAATTGTTTTTTACTTATATTTTTTAAGTCGAGTTTGACACAATTTTCATTTAAAATGATGCAAAAGATTAAATCATTATATTAACAAATCAGCAATTTATTATCATGGTTTATATTTCAAAATTTTTAATTGATAATTTATCTATTAAAATATAAAGAAAATTTTATTTAATCAAAAAGCACCATACCTACAAAGAATTCATCTATTTATTTATCAAATTTACAGTAGTATACAATACTCTTTTTTTTAACTTATATGTCAAATTATTTAATTATTTAAATAGTCTAAATATTACTTGTAATTTTAATATTATTATAATAACTGGACAATTTATTTATTGAAATAGTTTAAATATTATCATTTATTTAAAAACCAAGCCTAATGTTTTATTTTTATCAAAAATTAATTTTTGATATAAAATTGAGACACAGAAGCGTACAAACATGAATCTAAATTGAAATATATATGTATATTTCAAGGAATGGTCTTCAATTTTTTTTATCCCTTATTTTGTTAGAGTGAATTTATTTTGTTAGAGTGAATTTCAATTTTTATCCTTATTTATTTTTAATAGAAGAATTTTGAAAAATAAATTAAAACATTCATCAAGTTTTTTGTCTAAATCATGTGAATTCAAATATGCAAATATATATATTTTTCAAGAAATGAATTTACAGTTTTTTTATCTCCTATATTAATAGTGTGAATAAATTGTGGTCGAACAATTGTGAAAAACATGTTTAAACATACAAGGTTTTCTTCTATAATTTTATGGGAATTCACATATGCAAATATATATTTTTTCAAATGAATTTTCAATTTTTTTTATTCCCTATATCAATAGTGTGAATTAATTTTAATTGAACAATTCTTGAAAAAATAAATTAAAAACGTCAATAAGTTTTTTTCTATAAATTATGTGAATTCACATATGCAAATATATATATATATTTCAAGAAATGGGTTTTCAATTTTTTTGTCCCCATATTATTAGTAGGAATTAATTTAAATTGTTCAAATCTTGAAAAATAAATTAAACACATCAATAAGTTTTTTCTATAAATTATGTGAATTCACATATGCAAATATATATATATTTTTCAAGAAATGGGTTTTCAATTTTTTTTGTCCGTATATTATTAGTAGGAATTAATTTTAATTGTTCGAATCTTGAAAAATAAATTATAAAACATCAATAAGTTTTTTTTTCTATAAATTATCCACATTTTAAAACATCATTTTTTTCTATAATTAAACATGTTAAAACATCAATAAGTTTTTTTCTATAAGTTATGTGAATTCACATATGCAAATATATATATTTTTCATGAAATGGTTTTCAATTTTTTTTATTTCCTGTATTATATGAATTAATTTTTAAATGAAATTAAATTAAATTAAATTCAAATTCTTGAAAAATAAATTAAAACATCATTTTTTTCTACAAATTATGTGAATTAGAATTTTGTCCTACATTGGATTTCCTTCACTTCAAACAACATTGCATGGCTCTGGAGGATCCTACTTCGTCTCTTATCGATTATCCTGTAGAAAAAGAGACAAAAGCCATTTTAGTTCGGAACGGTACAAGAAATCTTTTTGACGATGAACAGAAAGATGGTTTGAATTCCAAATGAAAAACAACGGTCTTTGTTTGTGATCGATAAATACTGCACCTCCCACTGCTGCCTGTGACTAAAGCACTCGGAGTTTGTCCAACATGATGCATCTGGGTTTTAGAGATGACTTTTATATAGATTTCCTACTCCGCCGGCAACTGCATGAAATAAAGATAAAAGCAGAACCCAACATGCATTCGTCGATTGCATCTAAAAACAGAAGTATCGAAATAGAAAAAGAAGCAACAAAAAAAGCAATATCCTACTTCGAATTTTTCGACATTTTTATGTATTATTAAATCAGAGTGGTAAGAGGTTTCTGTGTGGTATGAAGCAGGGAGCTTGGGTTTTGAAGAATGAATCTATTTGCAAAATGGAAATTCTAAAGAACGGTTTGTAAAATATTGCAATTTTTTTTCATTTCCAAAAGTAACTGAAAAACTATTTGGAATAAGAAGGTTATTAGTTCTTTATAAACAAATGTTTTTATATATAATATAAAAATGAATTGTTAAATAATAAACTCCATACAAAAATTATATTTGCTTGACATCTCAACAATTCACAAATAATAATTGTTCAAAGTTCTGTCATGGACCTATCATGAACAATATTTTCACTAAAAGAAACTGCAAAACTTGAAAAATTACTGCACTTGCTACAAAAAAAAAAAATGTATGCATACATTATTGATTTGATGGCACTTCTTCAAGTTGCATGGCGTTGTACCAAAATGAACTTAACTTGTAAATGCAAAATTCAATTTCAATTGACTTTACTTGTAATTTCAAAATTCAATGCAATTTCCAAATATTTGGTAGTTCACTGGCTAATGATTCTGTAGCATTTTTTCTCACGAGAAGAGTTTTGGCATTTCATTCCCAAGAGAGAGGAATGTATGTTATTTGATGAATATATAATAACAACCTCTTATTCAAATTTGACTCACAGACAAATTGTAAGGGGATAGTTATATTACATGCAATTAGTGTTTTGTACTAATGAGGACAACCTGTCACTCAAATCTGATAGCGGATACTCCGTATCTTGTATAATGAGACCTCGTGAAATTAACGAAAAAAAAATTGAGACCTCATGAAATTCTGTGTTTGTGCGACCATCACAGGTCGAAACAATTACAGATGTAATATGGACTACCCCATGAGTTGTTTCATCATGATTGGTGATAGATTATAGGCTGGAAAAATGCGTACTCAATGAGAAGTGAGGGAAGTTGATCCCTCATCTTGGTGGATTTTCTTAAATGGAGGTTTAGAGAAGAAAAAGGGATTTCTGTGTCGAGTTGATAAAGTGTGTTGTTTTCCTTTTTTTAATCTGAATAAACAGGATCGGCTGAAGTTCCTGCCTGTTTTCAAAGTGAGCCGCTTGTTCGTGTATCACGCCATGTGATAATTAAGGTTTGCTGCATACCACGTGTTTTAGATTCGACTTAGATTCAAGAATTTTGAAAATCTCTGATCTTGGAGTCATTGGACCATTGAACTGTACTTGTGAAATTTAAATCTTTAATTTTCCTTTTTTATAAATAATAAATTATAATAATCCAGAGCTCCGAATTTGTATATATATATATATATATATATGGTACAATTTATTGTTGGTACAGTAAATTGGATATACATGTATATTCCATTCCACATATACCATTCCACCATTTCATGCATACATGTGTTCAATGGTCAAATTTATTTTTAATTTAGTTATTTAATACTTTTATATACATGTATATATGTAAAAGTATTAAATAATTAAATTAAAAAATAAATATATAAATAAATTTAAAAATTAAAAGTGCTTCCATGATTCTGAAATTGGCGCTCTTCTTGAAACCGTTATAGGTCTAGTATAGGCCTAGACGTTACGATTCTAATGGAAATCTGTCATCCCAACATAAGAAGGGCATTAATAAAAAAATGAGAAAAAGAAAAATTTACATTGACCAGCAATTTATTGAGTCCATAAAAATATATGGAGCAAAATTCAATACATTTCCATGTTATCGTGTCTAATAAAAAACAACCGTATATACCATTTGTCGAAATCGATTAATTTATAACACAGACAATGTTACACAAGAAAATAATAAAATTGTATAAGACGGAAATAAATGACAAATAAAAATGTATTAAATTTTAAAATCTTAGTATAAACTTCAAATAAAGTGTTTTATTATTATTTTTTGGTTCACTAAAACAGCAAACACAACTTTCGAAGCTTTTTTAAAAAGTCAACCTCCTTTTCAAAAAAAAAAAAAAAAGAATATTCGAACATTTTTCATTCTACGAGTCTGCTGCCTTCCCAAATGCCATCTAAATAAATTATCTATTAGCTCCAAGAGAATTTCTTTAGAAAAAAATAACTCTTTAAAGAACAGAAATAAATGCGATTTGGATTATTTTTTGTTTGTTTCTTTGTTTAGAAACTTCCCATTGAAAAATGCAGTTTCTTTGCTAATGGTTCTGGACATGTTTTAGCTGAACTCTACTTTTTTTTTTTTTTTTTTTTTTGTTTTTTTAACTTGTAAAAACCCACTTAGCTGTTCGCATAAAGAGAATTTTTAATAACTAACTCCAGTTTCATGTAAAAGTGTTCACCTAATGTAAATTTTTAAGCATCAAACATTCTGTTTTTCTTAAATTGTAATGAAACGGTTTTACTACGTAGCGTTTAAATTTATTGTTCTTTCGAAGTTAATTTTTTTTTAATTCTGTAAGGTAAGCGAATTTCTATCAACTAAAAATTATTTTGCAGTAAAACATTTGTAATTTGTTTTATTGATTCACTGTTTTAAAATGGTTCCGAAAGTTTATATTTATGAGACAAAAATAATTGTGAAATATAAAGTTATTAAAGGAAACATATTGTTACCGAAATATTGACTTTTTAGTAGGCAAAAAAATTGTTTATATTTATTTATTTTTCTTTGCTATATAAAAAAATTGTTTATAATTCTTTTTAGTTTTCATTAATAATCAATCTAGTTATATAAAAAGTAACCAAAATATATTAACCATTAATGTATTAAAATATTGAACTTGTATTAGTTGCTTCTTTAATACCCATGTGTCACCATGCTTCCTCCTACTCACTGGCAAGAGTTCCCCCTATGGCGTTTAGGAAAAATGGTCAGTTGTACAGTACAGACTCTTACCTGGAGAGGAAATATATTTTTCTCCCCCTGCGCGTAACTGAGTATCACGTTTTTCAGCGAGAGTCCTTCCACGAATCTATAATTTTTGTCTTTAAGTGTGTTCAATATTATATGCCTCTAATTCTATGTGTGTATTGTTTGTGCTTGAGTAAATCCTGTAAGTTCTCCAACTTGTGCTTCAAGTATCTCAACCCAACCACACCAGTTACAAATCTGGTTGCCCAACCTGCACACTATACGTTAACAAAATCAAGAAAATTCTTCAACTTATACTATGTTGTGCTGTTGAAATGTAAAATAATGCTGAAACCATTGAATTTAACCAATTTGATCGCTATTCAGGTTGTCTGAGCCCCAGATTTACAAAGTTCTAGGTGAAACCTAGACCAATCTAAATTACGCAAAAAGGCAGGTAAGTGATGCTTTCGTGACCACAAAAAAAAAACACCAGAAATGAAAGGACACCTGCAAGTGAATACGCAGTTTATTAATCAACGTACAAAGTGATTATAATTAAAGCTCCTTTTTGAAAAGACTGTAAAAAAACACTGGTCAGAATTTTTAAAAAATAATTCAAAAATCGACCGATAGAGTGCTCTAGTCGCCATAAGATAATGAGTGAAAGACGTGATCTTAAAAAAAATTGTAGAAAATTAAACAGTGAGGAAACCATTATGAATAGTACATGGTGAATTGGCTGCTACGATTGACTCAAATGTTCAATATGCTGTCCACTGAGCCGAAAGAGCACAACAGGTTGTTCCAAAACAAATCGAACTGTATCAGGGGTGATATTGTGAATACGTTGCGGAATGAGATTTTTCAACTCAGATGAAATTACAATCGTCTATTGTAGACAACAATTATTAGATGATTCCTCAGACAAAAGCCAGAAGAGTACAAATCAGGTGATCGTGGTGGCCAAGCTGTTGGAAAAAGGGCGATTGATAACTCTGTTACTGTGAAAATGGAGATTCAGCTGTTGCTTCACTTTGATTGTAATAGCTCCTTCTTTGAAAATTGTGCTATTCACACATCAACGATATTGCAGTGCTGGAATGAGCCAGTTTGCTCTTAAAGTGTTCCATTGACGGTACAGTCTTTAATTTGTATCTTGACAAATATATCGCCACCTATCGACCGGGATCTATGATTTAAGGTGGATTCCAAACTACCACAAGCCTCCATGGAACCGTCTGGTCTCGAACCTCTAGGTACTGAGGGCCAGAGTTCTAGCCACTCGGCCATAAGGCTCCCGCTACTGTTTAAAGTAGATTCCAAACTACTACAAACATCTATGGTATCACTGGGACTCGAACTCGAAACCTGTGGCAACGAGCGCCAGATAAAGTAGGCATTACAACCCTTAATATTTTAAATCATGAAGAATTCCTATTGATGTTCTGTAAATTCTTCCTTTAAAGCATTCAGTAAAGACGACCTGACTATTTATCCTGAAACTAAAGGATTTTATTATTTTGTTCTCTGTATAATATTGTACATCACTCAAACGAAGCATTTGCACTTTAAAACCCTGTACAATAGATATTTTCACCACTCCAAACAGATAAACCTGTACGTTTAGTTGACAGTTCCCAGTGATAGGCTATATCATAATACGTTTTTACAAAATCGATACCGCCCCTCCTTTCCAGAATGAAAACTTAGCCATTCTTCAAAAACCGCCAAGCCGTAAAAGGATACGTCAATAGAATCTCAAAGTTCAGCCACGGGAAGATATATTGAACAGTGAGTGTTTTATTTTCGACAATCGATACCGCCCTGTCAGATGAACTGTCCACCAAGACGTATAGCACCCTTTCAAGAAGATAGCCACCCATGGAATTGTGCCACAGGCTTTTTAAAGCGCACAAAATAGAATGGGGGATTCACCACTGACAAAGTGAAGAAACTATCGGTTTTTCTTCTTTAAGTGTTTTTCATTGGATTGAGAGTAAGTAATAAAAGACTGTACGAAAGAAGAATAATGTGATTGGATTATTTTGTTTCTATTAAATACTTAGTCATAAAAAAAAAAAAACTCATAAGAAAAAAAATACAGTTTAAAGAGAGTGAATATGGAACTTCTTAAAGCACAATGGATTAACAAAACAAAATATAGTTTGGCGTTGAAAATTGGCAGGTTTGCAAATCAGAGATTTAAATACTACCGTAAAATATGAGAGGGTTTTTATTACAATAAAAATACTTTTAATTTGTAATAATTAATATTTTTAAATTACCCTATCTAAAAAGAAAAAGTGTAATGAATAAGTAAAACAAAGTGTAGTTTGGCTAGCTTTAGCGTGGAAATTTGGCGGGTTGCAAATCAAAGATACAAATAAAGCAGTAAAATACGTGAGGATTTTAATTATAATAAAAATATTTTCAATTTTAAAAATTAATATTTTATATTTCACAAATATAAAAAAAGAAAACGTGCAATGAATATTTATAATTTCGCGGGTTGCAAATCAGAAACTCAAATAATGCAGTAAAATACGAGAGGATTTTGAACATAATAAAAATGCTTTTAATTTTTAGCAATTAATATTTTAAATTACACAATATAAAAAGAAAAAGGGTAATAAATAATTAAAACAAAATGTAGTTTGGCAAGCTTTGGCGTGGAAATTTGGCGGACTGCAAATAAGAGATTAAAATACAGCAGTAAAATACGAAAGTGTTATAATCATTATAAAAATACTTTTAATTTTTAATAATTAATATTTTAAATAATACAATATAAAAAGAAAAAGCGCAATGAATAAGTAAAACAAAGTGTAGTTTGGCAAGGTTTGGCGTGGAAAATTGGTTGTCTACAAATCAGAGATTCAAATAATGCAGTAAAATACGAGAGGGGTTTTATCATAATAAAACTGCTTTTAATTTTTAATAATTAATATTTTAAATTACACAATACAAAAAGGAAAAAGCGCAATGAATAAGTAAAACAAAGCGTGGTTTGGCCAGCTTTGGCGTGGAAATTTGGCGGGTTGCAAAGCAGAGATTCAAACAAAGCAGTAAAATACGAGAGAAATTTAATTACAATAAAAATACTTTTTTAATTTTTAATAATTAACATTTTAAATTACACAATATAAAAAGAAAAAGCGCAATGAATAAGTAAAACAAAGTGTAGTTTGGCAAACTTTGGCGTGGAAATTTGGCGGGCTGCTAATCAGAGATTCTAATAAAGCAGTAAAATACGAGAGGTTTTAATCCCAATAAAATTACTTTTAATAATTAATATTAATTTTTTAATAATTAATTTCTTAAATTACACAATATAAAAAAAAATTAGATGAAAGAATTTGCAGAAAATCTGTCAATTTTTTTCTTACAAATTGCACTGGTGCGTATATATCGCTGGAACCCTTAATATAATCAATTTTTCCATCTCCGCCCTTAAAACGGGGTTTCCACTGAATAGTGATAGGCGTATAATAGAAGGGCATTCTTTTATTACATAACAATCTTCACGTTTTCAAGTAAAACATATTGATTCAGGTTTTAGGTATACACTGGTTTCAAAATTAGAGCTATATCTGTTTTTCATTTCAGCTGTCAAAATTAAGATATACCTGTTTTTCACCTCCAGCTGTTAAACAAGTTAAAATTGAAACATAATATTTGAGATGAATTGTTCGTTACACAATTATTCATTTCAACTAAACGCATTTAAAAATAAACATTTTGTACACATTTTTTAAAATAAACAATATTTTTCATTAAAAAGTTCATTTAGGAAAAGAAAATTATTACAAAAAATAACTAAGTAAATGGGTTTTAGTACAAAAGATGACCTCTAGAATTTTCCCGCGTTGGATATTAGGTCGTCAAGTATGAAAACTGGAAGCAAAAAAAGTGAAAAAACTTGACAAATGGATTTTCCCAGCGAGTTGACCAATAGTATGATAAAAAGCAATCATGTGAGGAAAAATGATACTAATAATTGTAAACGTTCACCAAAGTGGCAAAGTGGCTGGATGCTTACCTCCAAGCAACCAGCCAATATTGGCGTTTTGGTGGACTAAAAGGGGAGTTATCTATAATGCAGCTTCCTAGGAATATGTCAAAGCAATTAATGAACGATATTGCTATCAACAAATTGATATTGTGCATTAAAACTGTTGTCATCAGAACCAGTGTTGTTTAATCGCAAATGGCGTTAAACGGGGAAAATCTCACATGTTCCAAACAGCACTAAAGAAGGAACGATTTGAAATTAGAGCTTCTGCCTCATTAACCATTTCACCCCACTTACCTCCGACTGAATACTACTTTTTAAACATTAGGAATCCATTTTAATCCTTTCCGTAATAAACGCTTTGTCAATCACGTAGCTGTCAAAACAGCCTTTCACTGAATTTTATTGCCCATAAATCAATTGTGACTTTTAAAACTGGCATAAAAATGCTTTACAATCCACGACAAAAGTGTATTTGTAGATTGTGGAGCATATTTTGATTAAATATATTTCAACAATTTTCGTTTATAATTTTTTAGAAACTATTTGAGAGAGCCTGAACAGATGCTAGTGCTCTGGCGCTCGGTACCACAGGTTCAGGGTTTCCCGGCGATGCCATGGATGTTTGGAACAACCCTTTAAACCGTAGGTCCCGGTCCTATATATTAGAGCGTTTCTGGGGGCATTGTTACTGCTCAGTGGCTTATCTTAAAGTTATAATGCAAAGTGGTAATGTCTGTGCAGCGCTTGCCTTAAGGCATCCAAGAAAAGCTGTCTAAGTGTTTGCCAGCTGCATTAGAAAGAAAAAAATGTAAATAAGAGTTCATTTAAAGAAAAAAATTGCTTTTTTCTTTATAAGCAAATGTAAAATATGTAGACCAAAAAACATAAAGAAAAAAAGATCTTTAAACAACATCTAATAAACATCTATACCAAAAATATTTTTGGAAAAGTTATGAACCCATTTTAAGAGATATTTATTTACTATTCCATTTTCGTCTCTAAAAGCATTCAGAAAATTTCACCTTGTTTATTTTCTTATTTGCAAAACTGCTTCTAAAACGATTTATATCAAACAAAAAGTTATATCTATGAAACTCAGAAATAATATGTTAGGAAAATAAATGATAAATTAAATTACTTTATGCTTTGATCTTGGGACTTTCTGATCCTTTTAATGGATTATACTCTTTACAAAAATTATTTATTAGATCACAGTTAAGCACATCAGAATATTAGATCGATTATTTACTATCTATTATAAATAATATCGAATATTTCTCTACATATGTTTTCAATAAATTTCGTAATTAAAATAAAAGGGGGTGGCCATAAATATGCTTTTAAAACTTTCACTGCTATGAAATGTCCTTTATATTTTCAAAATTTTTACTTTATGATGTTTTCAATAATGTTTAACTTCCTTTAAAAAACAGTAAACAGTGCGGGGTATTGTTTTCTCATAATACTCATAGAGCAATAGAAAATTCTCCTAAAACAATACAAAGCTATACTTCCATTGATGTATTGTTATATATATTTATACTCTTTCACATTTTTACTCTATTTATACTCTTATTTATACTTTTTCGAGCTGTTGTATAAAATATAAACAAATTGTACAGTTGCCATTTATAAAAGATAATGATATATAATCATGTACAACACTTTTACTCATTGTGGACAATAATTTCCATTTTTAAATAAATAATACAAATGATGTTAATTTCGGCCTTTCTTGGTGTGTTCTAGGTAACATTGAATTTGCTGTTGTTGTGGCAGAGGAGACCAGGACAAAATGGCCTTCATTGGAAAGAAGGAATTTTGCTTCACATGATTTATTATATTAGTTTTGTTGTGATTTTTTTATATTGGATTTGTGATGATTTATTAGATTGATATCTATGTCTCATACGCCAGCATAGGACACAGATATTATATATATCTTTAAAATCTGTAATATATCTCCTTATATTTTTCTTTTTTTTTTTATATACTATACATGGGGCCTGGTGGCCGAGTGGCTAGCGCTCTGACTCTCGGTACCACAGGTATCGGTTTTGAATCCCGGCGGTGCCCATGGATGTTTGTAGTGGTTCGAAATCCACTTTTTAAGCCGTAGGTCGCGGTCTCCTATGACTGTAAGACCGTCACGGAGTCAAAGTCAGACTTCTACCTACGGGTGCTCCATCACAACAGAAGCTGCCTCTTTCCCCTTCAATCATGAGTACGTATGGGCTCGTGGGCTTGGCCAGCCAAGTGGGATAAGAAACAACAACATATACTATACATCTCTTTTATTTGTATACTTGTAAATAGCGACAGTCATGTTTACTGAGAGTGTATTTAAGTTGAAGCAAAGAATTTCAAAATCTTCAAGAAAATATAAATTCGATATAAGTTAAACTTGATTAATGACGTACTTGAAGTATGCTTGAGATTAGTTAATGCTTGAGATTTTGCCCACTTTTTATCGAGTTAGTTAGATATTCGAGTTAGATTAAGAAGCTTTAGAAACATATGGAAAGCAAATATATCTTGGAATCAAGTTCTTGCTATATAGTTCTGGTTAACTCATCTTTTGAATTAGATGTATTAAAAATAAAAGCAAATTTTTTTTTTCCTTTAATGCTTATTTCAAGCCTTCTGTAAATTTCAACACAATCAGCCACTTAGCTGGGCCCTAGTAGAAGCAACATACAAATTTTAATAATAAATTAATTGGATTTGAATACAAAAAATTAGAAAATTTCAAATAAAATAATTATAAAAGCCTTTATAGACTATATTTTAAACATATTTAAAATTTTAAATAAATGATCAAGTATTCTATTTTAAATACGTTTTAGTATAGAGAAAAAGAAAAATATTTCAAATAAAATTATTGTTTAAGCCTTTATAGCTTACCCTTAAACATTTTTAAAAAATTCTTTTAAATTCACTTTAGTATGTATTTTAAGTACATATAGTATATATGCATAAAAAAAAATAAGATTTGTACTTTGTGTATTTTAGTATGCTATTAAATAAATGATCCAGTATTCTGTTTTTAAATGCGTTTTTAGTATAAAGAAAAAAAAAACTTCTTCACTGGTGCAACAACCCCATGGTGTCTACCTACTGGCAGATTTCGAGAAAAGATATATTTTTCTTTTTACGGGATAGGGTTGTCAGCCCTCCCCAACAGTCATGTTAGACTGGCGCGTACGGTTTAAAGTGGATTCGAAACCACTACAAATATACATGGTATCGCCGGAACTCGAATCCGAAACCTGTGGCACCCAGCGCCACAGCGCTGGTCACTCGGCCATCAGTCCCCAAAACAATTTTAATATTTTTAGAAATATTTTAAACATTTCATTTATAAACAAATTAAAATCTTATTAATTCTTCAAATTTTTACAACTCAATTACAAACTTTATCTTAAAAAAATTCAAAGCAATAAAACACAAATTTCATAACAACTATCATGTCAAGTGAGAAGTATATATATATAGATAAAAACTGTAGATATATTTTGTTCCAATTCTTCTAAATATGCCTTAAACAAAAAATAGCGAAGAGTGCCTGCTGAATATAACTATTTTCTAAAACACCAGAATATAAATTTCCAAATATTTTAACTTCTATTGTTTTCAATATTTCACTGAGGTTAGCATTTCAAGACGGGCTTCGAAAGTAGCTGATTCAGACTGCCCCCAGTATTTTATGATAGCGGAATTCGATGAGATTCGAAGTGTATGATCGATTTTAGGAGCATTCGAACCGGCCAGGTGGAAATCGGAATAAAAACAGTGTCTGTATTCTTTCCAGTATAAGTTTCTTTTGAGCTTTAACAATATGGGATTTATGGTCCGAATTCGATCGGTTGCGATTTTAGTTTTGGCAATAAAAGAGCCATTTCTGAAAGGAATTGACTGCTTTTAAGTTGATATTTTTATATTTATTTAAGATTTCCACTCAATAAAAATCACACTTGGTTACAAGATGTTGTATTATAAATTTCAAAATAATTCCCGATTTTCAATATTTGCTGTTGTACTATCTGATTTTTTTTATCTATTTAAATATATATACTAAATCTAGGACTTCGCAAATCAATAAAAAGTGTATATATGTACGGACTCCTATATTTTGTTTTAAACTATCGTTACAAACCAGGACATTATATCTAGTTTTTGTACTTGTATAAATTTAAAACTCTTAGACTTTTCATGAATGAATCATAAAAAAAAATTATAAATTTACAGATATCTTGATTTATAATTTGATTAGTTTGTTCTGTATAACTATAACTATCGCCATTTTTAAATAGCTTTCACTCTATTATGGATAGCTTTTCTCTGAGTTTTGGACAACCTATTCTAAATTTTGGATAGTTTTCTCTATACTTGGAATAGCTTGCTTTAAGTTGCAGATAGGTGAGCAGTAGATCTACCTCCCGTGGTACACCTGGTAATACTTTTCAGTGGCTAAAAGATCTACAACTTGGCATTATGTTAGATTAATGAACTCTGTTTCAGCATGTTTTTTGTATTCTCTGTTCTTTTTATTTTTCGTTGGTTCTTTTTTTTTTGCTGTAACTGTTCATAATCTGCCATTGGAAATAAAAAAAAAAAAAAAATAAAATAAAGTTGCAGATAGATTTTTCTAAATTCTGGATAATTTATCCTTTATTTTCAATAACACTTTCTATGGTTTAGATAATTTGTCTTGTGTGTTGATAGCTTGCTCTATATATGCTCTATATGATTATGAACAAAAATAAACAAAATAAACTTAAAATATGAGAACTCTTCTATAAGCAGTCAAATAGTTTCCATTCTAATCATAGCAAGATGCATTAACTCAATAGACATAAAAATACCCTGTATGCTATATTGTCTTTTCCCTGTAAAAACACAAATAATATAATTAAATATATAAACAAAAATAAAAAAATATGTAAAAATATATAAACATACATTTCATATAAACTATCATGTCAAGTGAGAAGTATATATAGAGATAAAATATGTGAATATATTTTGTTCCAATTCTTCTAAATATGTCTTAAACAAAATATCGAAGAGTGCTTGCTGAATATAAATATTTTCTAAAACACAGGAATATAAATTTCCAAATATTTTAACTTCTATTGTTTTCAATATTTCACTGAGGTTAGCATTTCAAGACGGGCTTCGAAAGTTGCTGATTCAGACTGCCCTCTGTATTTTATGATAGCGGAATTCGATGAGATTCGAAGTGTATGATCGATTTTAGGAGCATTCGAACCGGCCAGGTGGAAATCGGAATAAAAACAGTGTCTGTATTCTTTCCAGTATGAGTTTCTTTTGAGCTTTAACAATATGGGATTTATCGGTCCGAATTCGATCGGTTGCAATTTTAGTTTTGGCAATAAAAGAGCCATCTTTGAAAGAATCGACTGCTTTAAGTTGATATTTTTATATTTATTTAATATTTCCACTCTATAAAAATCGTTTACGCTTGGTTACAGGTGCTGCATTGTAAATTTGAAAATAATTCACAATTTTAAATATCCGTTGTTGTTCTATTTCATTTTTTATCTATTTAAATAGATGTACAAAAATCCAGAACTTCGCAAATCAATAAACAGTCATTCCAGGACTATTTGTTAATTTTTGTACTAGTGTAAATTAAAACCTCTTAGACTTTTCAAGAATGAATCATAAAAAACAGTTATAAATATAGAGATATCTTGATTTATAATTTGTTAGTTTGTTCTATCTTTTGGAATTTTTGCCATTTTTAAATAGCTTTCTCTCTATTCTGTATAGATTTCTCAGCGTTTTTCGATAACTTGCTTTAAATTTTGGATAGCTTTCTCTATACTTGAAATAGCTTGTTTTATGTTGTAGATAGCTTTCTCTCTAAGTTTTGGATAGCTTGCTCTTTTTTTTCCAATAATTTTTTTCTATGTTTTTGAGAGCTTACTTTATGTGTTGGACAGCTTGCTTAACTAGCCATGCTCTACTGAATATGCGATTAGCCAATAAGCAAAATATTTAACCTTGCAAAATATGAGATCACTGCTAAAAGCCATCGAATAGTTTTTACATTCTAAGAATTAAATGCATTAAATCTATAGACAAAAAAGTAACATATATAATATATTGCCTCTTTCTCTATTGCGAGGAATTTATGCTTAACTTTGGGGGAATTTGCCCATTTTACAAAGAGCTATCCATTGTTCTCTGATATCACGACAATTTAAAAAATGATTCTTGAACATGAACCATTCTAAATTGCCGTAGTACCAGAGAACAGTGGATCTGAGAACTCTGCTAAACAAATATGAGAACCCTGCTAAAAAAAGACGTCAAATAGTTTTCTATTAGAATGTAGCAAAAATGTAAAACTAAATCAGCGTAAAATGGTGCCCTCCATCTACTCTTTTCATAGAAGGAATATTCTGGTAGCACGAAAATTTAGAATGATTTGTGTCCCTCCATCTACTCCTTTCACTAAAAGAGTAGATGGAAAACATGAACCATTCTACATTTTAAATTGCTGTAGTATCGGAGAACAACGGATCTGAGAACTGCGCTAAGCCGTCGAATAGTTTCCATTCTAAGAAAAATACGGATGCTTTTTAAATCTATAAACATAAAAATATATTATATGCTGTTTTAAATTCTCCTTGTACGAGGAATTTTTGCCTGCTTTCAAAACATCTTATCCATTTCATTACGGAACTACAATATCTAGATCAGTTGTTTTCTGGTATCACGACAATTTAGAATGATTCCTGTTCTCCATTTACTCATTTCGTTGAAAAAATATTTTGTAACATTGCAATTTAGAATGATTCGTGTCCTCCATCTACTCCTTTTATTTAAGGAGAATTCTGGTATCTCGGCAATGTAGAATCATTCGTGTCCTCTATCTACTCCCTTTCATTCAAGTAGTACTCTGGTATCACGGCAATGCAAAATGGTTTTTTATGTCCTCCATCTACTCCTTTAAATGAAGGAGTACTCTGGTATCATGGCAATGTAGAATGGTTCATATCCTCCGTCTACTCTTTTTGTTGAAGGAGTACTTTGGTACTACGGTAATGTAGAATGGTGTCCTCCATGTGCTCCTTTCAATGAAGGAGTAGATGAAGAACATGAATCATTCTAAATTGTCGTGCTACCAAAGAACAAAGAAACACGACGTTGTAGTTCCTTAGCGAAATGAACAAGATTTTACCAATGTTAAGTATAGATTCATTGCACCGAGGAAACAGCAACATAGGTTTATAAATAAATTAGTGGATAGAAATAGAAAATTTAACTTCTAGGATGTGGTCTCATTATAAAAAGTGCAATAAACGCTACAAAAAACGGCGTGTTGAATAGCGCATAGATAGCAAAAGAAGAAAAATCTTTGATTCCTGTCACCTAGAAAAATAAAAGTAACTTAAAAACATCTCTCTGATTTTCATCTACAATAGAAAACAATGTTTTAGCTAACTATGTTATGATTGTCTTTCTAAAAAAGCACTTAAGTCAATTAATGTAGAGGGTGGTTGTACATCAAACGCTTGTGAGCTCTTTTTTATCTTTTTTAAGGCATCGATCATTTCTTTGTCATTGAGGTCTATTCGAAAGGAATAATATTTTTGATATTTAGATAGATATTTTTTTGTTATTGACCTAATCTTTAAATGTATTTCCCATATTTAGTTGCAAATGAACATTAGTAATATTTAACATTTGTAGTATTTTAATTGTTATTCTTTTTTGCCTTTATAATTAAGAAATAAAATAAGAAAAAAATTATGCATCAAATATATTTTATAAAAATAATAAAAATCAGAAACGTCCATTTTCTTTACTGACACATAAAAAATTTATATTTTGATTTCTTTGGACAATTGAAAAGCGCAAAAATTTAAAAATCAAACACCCAATCCGAAAACAATTATCATTACTTCAACAATATTATTTAAAACTAAAGTCATGTATAATAAATGTGACTTACAGTTAATCTCATAAAGATATCTGAACCGCATCTCATCTCAAATACAAAAAGCACTTAGATATACTCACATTTTTTATTATTATCCCTTACTGAAAAAGCTTTTAACAAATAATAGCAAAATAAACAATATTTAATCTCCTATAAACTCAGCAATGATATATTTTAACTAGATAATGAATTCTTAAATAGGGATTTATAGACCCTGGATTCCATGAAAGCCATTGGGAAGGGTTCAGGGGGTGAGCTGGATGGGAAAAAATCATTGGCATTTTATTTTCACTGACTTTACAACGTCTTTAGCATCAACGATTTAATTCGATAATTTATGCGACTTTAACATTAGCTTAAAAACAAATTTAGCTTTAGCTTTTAGCATTTCTCAAATGGATACATGAATAAATGTTGATATTATTAGTTGAATAATTATATTATATAAGACATTATTTTTTATCACATAACAGTTTCATGTACGGTAAACATCATCAGTACTTTTATTATAATGTTTTATTTATAATGTAAATTAAATTTTGCTATTATGTCATTGAATAACTTTGTTTAAAAATATTCTTCAGAGAATGATTCATCGTTTTTATTTTAATGGTAAACGGGGTTCAGGATATTTATTTTATTGATAAACTGTTCCATGGCTTAAATTTTATTGGAAAACAAGGTGCGTGGGTTCATTCTACTATTAAAAAGATTCCATGACCTACCTCTTAGTGTCAAACAGGTTCCGTATACTTCCTCATAGGTAAAAAGGAATCTGTGGCTTTCTTCTTAGTTGTATAGAGGGTCTATAGCCTCCTCATGGTGGTAAAAGCGTTCCGTGGCTTTTCTTTAGTGGTAAAAAGGTACATGGCTTTCATTGTAGTGGCAAAGTGGGACCGTTTCCTTCTTCATAGTGGTAGTTCAGGAACATATCTATCCGTCCAGCCCTTAGGCACACGGCGTCTTCAGACCGTCGTCATAATAGCAATCTTAGTCTGCGATCGTTAGATTCAATCTTCCTTCTGGTAAGGGATTCTTTCTGACATTTTCAATCTGTTACTTGAGTAATCTCTTCATAGTGGTAAAGGGTGTGCGTGGCATTCTTCTTATCGGCAAAGGACATCCGTAATCTTCCTCTTGTAATAAAAGACGTGGCTTTCCTCTTAGTGGCAAAGATCATCCGTAGCCTTCCTCTTAAAGGTAAAAGGAATCAGTTGAACTTCCTCTTAGTGGCTAAAAGGCACCTATAGCCTTCCTCTTAGTGGCTTTCATCTGATTTGCAAAAAGAAACCATAGCCTTCCCCTTAGTGGTTCAGGGGTCCGTGGCTGTCCTCTTAATGGCAAAGGGGAACCATAGCCTTCCTCTTAGTGGTAAAGTGAATCTGTAGTCTTCTGAGTGGTAAAGAGTGTCTATGGCTTTATTCATAGTGACAAAGGAGATCCGTAGCCTTCCTCATAGTGGTAAAAAAGTCCTTTGCTTTCCTCTTAGCGACAAAGGCGAATTGTATCCTTTCTCTTAGTGTAAAGAGGTGAATGTACTTCCTGTTAGTTGCGAAAAGAATCCCTAGTGTTCCTCTTAGTGGTAAAGGGTGTCTGTGGCTTTTCTCATAGTGGCAAAGGGGATCCGTAGCCTTCCTCTTAGTGGTAAAGGAGGTTCAGGACTTTCCTCTTAAAAGAAGCGGTTCCATGACTTTCCTCTTAGTGGCTCCTTGAGGAAATCCTTGGCGAAGGGGAACATTCTTAGTGGTAAAATGGATCGGTGACTTCCCTTTTATTGGTAAGGGGATCCCTAGTCTTCCTCTTAGGGGTAAAGGAGGTTCTGTGATTTTCCTCTTAGTGGTAAAAGATGTCTGTGGAACAAAAATGATTAAGATTTCTTAATCTATATTTAGAGAAATAAATTGATATTCATACTGAGAAATAAATTGTATTTCACTGTATAGAGGGCAATCTTTATAAGAAAATCCTATTATCGAAACATAATCAAATAAAAATATAGATTTTTTATAAAAAAATATAAAATAATAAACTTGAATTTTAAAGCATATTAATCGCCGTTAGGTGCGATTACAAGCGGAGCTGCTGGAACAAAGTAACTATTTCATATTACAAATGAAACTGCCACCAATTCAATGCAGCGTTGAAATGTTAGTAAAATAAAAATTTCTTTTCACATTTCAAGAATCTTTTTATTTCTTTACGCAAAGAATTTTTTTTTCTGAAATACTTGAAGCACTAAAAAAATAGAAAGAATTCATTAGTATTCAACGGTGCATTCTTTTCCAGACTTTTCTCTGATTAAATTTGATTCTCCAACTTTGACAACTGACTTCACTTGTCACCTAGGAAACGAGAATATTCGACATTTTTGTTCAATCATGAATTTATTCTTACTTTTATATGGTCTAGATAGAGTGTTTTAAATTGAACTTTTTTAGAGATTGCTCAGTTGTAAATCAATATATTTTTATTTGTATTGAAAACTACTTTCGCCTTGAATTTCTCAATTTAGTAAATCACTTCTATGTTTGAAAATACATCTGTAATAGAAAATACATATTACGATTCCGTTATATTTTTAAAGAAATATGCATTTTTGATTAAAGGTATTTCATATGTTTATAAAAATCTAATACATTCTTGTAATTTTAGTATAAATATTATTGCTTTTTAGAGGTTGCTCAATTGTAAGTTAATAAAAAAAATTTTTGTGTATTTAAACTACTTTTGCCTTGAAATTCGCCACTTAAGTAAATTATTTCTATTTTTTAAATGCATCTACACCAGAAAATACATATCACAATATTACATTTTTAAAGAAAATATACATTATTAATTAAAGGTATTTTATATGTTTAAAAAAATCTAAACAATTCATGTAATATTGTTATGAAGAGTCTGATGGCCTAGTGTCTAGAGCTCAGTGCCACAAGTTTGGGGTTGATTCCCTGTGGTACCATGAATGTTTGCAGTGGTTAGGAATCCACTTTAAACAGTAGGCCCTGGTCTATATGATTTTAGAGCATTATGCGTAAGGTTGATAACCCCAACCATTGAAAAGAAAATATCTCCTGTTTCGAAATCTGCCAGTTGAAGACGGCTATGGTCCAACATGGACTGTAGTGCCAGGGAGTTAGTTAGTTGAATATTATTATGAATATTATATTGAAATAGATGTCGAGGAATTCAATGTGTATTAATTTCCCAACTTCATTTAAGTTATGCATTCTATTACAAATTATTATATTTCGTTCTTTTTAATTCCAAAAATATCTACTTTTTTCTTAACATAAATAAAAAGCATTAATTCATTTTTGTAATTTTTTATGCAATGCTTCCTGAACTCTGTTTAACTTTAAAAATTTTATATTATAATTGATTAGTTAAAAATATATTCATTTTGTTGCCATGATAACTATGTTTATTAATGTTTTGTAACATTGAATATATTAATAAAATTTTAAAAATGATTTGTTTCAAAAAAGAGAATTATTTCGTAATATAAGTTTTTAAGACATGCCATTGTCTTTATATAATTCAAATATTATTAATTGTTAAAAAAGTAGAAAAAAAAAAATATCTTAAAAAATGTCATAAATTTATTGACTATTTTCTCTATTAAATTTTCATGGATTTGATGAAAAATTTATTCTGCTATGTAACAAAAATAAGCTTAAATTACAATTATATATAATCTCATTTTATGTTATTCAAAATAGATAATTATTTTTAAACAAACAAATGGTACGAAATTGATTCCATAAAAAATTAACCATTGAAAATAAAGGTAACAATGACTCCCTAATTTTATTTAGAATTATTTTTCTTGAATATTAACAAAATATTTAAATTCAATTTCTTTTATTCATTAATATTCCTTTCAATATCATTATCTTGATTAATATTTTTTTTTTGCCCAAGAGTGTTAAATGCATATTAATCATGAAAACTACAACCCCATTTCATAAAACATTTCACACATTGCTATAAAATTTATGCCACTATAAAATTTAACCATTGAAAATGACATGGAAATAAAGTCTAATTTTATTTAGATTTATTTTCTTGAAATATATATATAACAAAAATATTTAAATTCAGTTTCTTTTATTTATTAATTTTCTTTTCACTATCATTAGTTTGATGAGTCTTTTTTTTTCTGTGGTACAGCACAAGAATGTTAAATGCATATTAATCATGAAAACTAAAATCACATTGCATTGGTCACAAGTAAAAAAAAAAAATCATTCATTATCTCAGCACAAAATAATTTTTCAGAAAATGTTCCTTTTCGCTTTTATTAATTAGAATTTTCACGATGGAACTATTACCATTCGACAAAAATTTTATCACGCGACAACATTTGGAACAAGAACATTGACCAAATGAACAAAGAAGAAACATCTACTACACCTCATTCAAAAGAACTTTCGCATCCCAAAACCCATTCTGAGGAATAATAAAATTGTCCAAAAGGAATAAAAGAACGATTTATCACAAGCAATTTCATTTAGGGGACAGCAATAACACTCGACAGGCCTAATCAATAGCCCCGAAATCTTCCTCCAGAGATACTGGGCAAGTCGAACAATGCCCGCGTGTTTCTGTTGTTTAGAAACTTTTGCCGCAACCCAATAAGAATTATTAATTATGGATGGCAGAACATCCACTATAAATTATAAATAACGCCATGTAGGGTGAATAATGGGTCCAGGGGCTTTATTTCCACCACACCCAAAACCACACTAATTTCCTATGGACGTTCAAGAAACAATGGGGACTGTTCATCTCTAGGAAGGAAAGTGGTGTGAGTATTACACCAGGGTTTAAATTAGTCCGATTGCAGAGAGATAAAAGCCCCGCATGCGTTTTGGAACGAACGTTAATTGCGGATACCGCATCCCAAATTACTGAATGAATGGTAGAATAATAAGAGGTACAATAAAGCCTTTGTGCATTCAAATGTTGATATAATGAGAAGCGAATTTTCAAAATTTCGGCAGCACAAAATTTTATTTTAAAACAACGTAAATTATATCTAGTTCTATACATAAAATTTAAACCATAAATAAACATACACATATATATATATATGTGTGTGTGTGTGTGTGTGTGTGTGTGTGTGTTGTTTCTTAGTTTCTTATCCCACTTGGTATAGCAACTTCTTGTCCAAGTCCATGAACCCTTGTACGAATCATGATAAAGGGAAAAAATGCAGCTTTTTTGTTATTGACCTTGCGGCAAACAAAAGTCATGAGTCACCCAAAAAGAGAGAAGTCTGAAATAACAAATAAAAATCGGTTACACATTTAATATCAATGGGGGGGGTTATACTTAGACCCGGTTATACACCGCGGTACCCATTTTAGTCGCCATTGATTTTACGACATGCATAGGCTACAGTGAAACTAATCTAACCTGGACCTCCACATGGCATATATCCGTAAGCTTCGTGTTCCACTCATGTATGCCACGAACAGACCACCTACAGGAAATGTGATGTAAAACATATACTATCCAAGAGGACTTTAAGTGATAACTGTCCTAAATTTGTGTGACATGTGTGGGAAAAACCCGAAAATCGATCAGACAACTTGACTATCTATTCATGAGGCTTTAATGTTCACACGTTGCCATAATCTCGGTCACTCATCGTTTCTGAAAGCAGCAACTGGTCGAACGAATGTAACTTAGATTATTTAATTTAAATCTATATCTAATAACTCCCGGCGGTGCCATGGTTTAAATTTAAAATGGTTCGATAAATCCACTTTAAAAAGTAGATCCCGGTCTAATAGTATCGTAGAGCGTTGCGGGGGCATTGTTACTCCGCGTCCGTGGCTTATCTTCAGAGTTTACACAGAACCCCCTGGGTCATGAAAAAAGTGAGTACGCCCGTTTTGTGCAGCACTTGCCTTAAGGCATCTGAAAGACCAATTTCGCTGTCTGTGTTTGCCAGCTGAATTAGAAAGAAAATCTAATAACTAAGTATCTAAGCAAGAAGAAGCATCTACTAATCTCTAAGAATCTACGCATCTAAGCAAGAATTACTTAAACACCTAAGTATCTTTAAAAACCTAACCATCTAATCATCTCTAAGAACCTAAGCATCTAACCATTTTAAAAATTAATGCATCTGAATAAAGCCTAATTGATCTAAAATCCTTCCTTTTACAAACTGCCACTGGTACATTAATCGGACTACCGATATTTTTTAAAAAAATTATTTAATTTTCAAACAACTTAAAAATAATAAATTTTTAAATTTAATTTCTATAACATATTTATCATAATAATATATAATTACGCTTCAAGAAACCTGGTGGATAATTTTTTTCTATATTATATAATTTTTTCGATACTCGACAAGCGACAACAAAACTCCATTTTAGAGACGAACACAATAAATCTATAAACAGGAAAATCCTTTGGTTGAATTTTTTAAGAAAGGGGAACTGCATTTGGAAATTCGTATGCCTCCATCCAGGCTAGATTTTCTTCCATTTAAGATGTCACAGCGAGGCCAAGGATCAGGAACCCGAAGCCTATAGGGCTCTGTGCCATAGGTTTTTTCAGTCCCGGTGGTGCCATGAACGTTTGTAGTGGTTCGGAATCCACTTTAAGCCACAGGTCCCGATTTCATATGACTGTAGAGCGTCTGCCGTGTACGGCTGACAACCCTACCCCGTAAAAAAACATCCCTGTCTGAAATCTGCCATTAGGCAGACGGCCAGTCTTGGGCCTTGGGGTCTGTCGCGCTAATGAAGAAGAATAAGATATGAATTATGCGTTGATTTAATGTAGTGAGCCCCATTCTCAGTCACGCCCTTGATAACGCTGAAATTACTTCGTTGAACGTTCCAGTCCTAAATGTCATTACTTCAAACTACTTGACATTTGAAAATGACAACACAATATTGATTTTTGATTGAAAATAATTTTTGAAACACCTTTTTCCGATAATATCCAATTATTCATTATTTAATTAACATGAATTTAATAACTCAAATTTTCACAAAACTTTTAAATTTAAAATAGATTCCGATAAAGTCATTACATAAATTAATTGACAGAAAAATCACATTATTAAATGAAAGAGCAATCACATAAATTCTGAAAAGTCAATTGCAAATCAGAAAGGTAGGAAATATTTATTTATGGAAGTTTCCGTAAGGAGGATCTGTCTTTCGTGTCTTGAAAGGAGAAAACCAGAAAATATCGCCGCCGTTTTGAATACTATTTTTATCGGAGTAATTGCTTAATAGTAAATAATTCAGCTGCTTATAATTGGTGATAGTTAAGGAATAGTTTAGAATCATCTTTAAATAGGGAAAGACTTAACTAATCAAATCACGAAATATGTTAGTTAAGCTAATTAGTTAAACTGCTCAAAACATAAATAAATTGACTAAGTGTTGAGAATACGAATACATTAATAATTGCATGCATGTCAGCATTTAATCATTAATGATTGTGAATAAATTCCTAAATGATGTAAAGTCGTGAACTTTTATCTATGCATAGGGTATTTCAATTAATCCTCTACCAATGGTGTTTTTATATAACATCAGTGATCTATTTATATGCCCTATTTATAATACTTATGAGAATTCTATTAATGAATATAAAAATAAAGGGAAATATGTACTTATGTACACATAATGTTAAATTCATCTATGTAACTGTATCTTATCTCAGAAACTACTACAGGTACTGTCGTGGTATTTTTTAAGTAAAAGTATTTTTTTCTAATTCAGCCTAAAGTTAAAGTTAACCTCTTCCGAGTTAAAAAAAACCTCTTCCGATGGCCGAGTTTGGTTTGTCATTTTGTGCACAATTTAGGCTAATTAGACCGGAATATACAGTTTAACGTGGATTCAGAGCCTAACGAACATCCATGCCACCGCCAGGATATGAACTTTAAACCTGTGGTACCAACGGCCAGAGCGTTAACCAATTGACCATCAGGCTGCACCTGAAGGCTCGTTATCACAGGTTTCGACCTCGATTCCTGCGACGCCATGGATGATTCTAGTTGTTGCAGCACTAACAATTGCCTAATCTAATATGACTCTAAAGCGTTGCGCGCAGGGCTGACAAAAATATGCCAGTAGGCAGATGGCTATGACCCACCATGGGGCTGTTTTCACCTATGAAGAAGAAGAAAATGTGAATTATGTTGTCTGTAACATTGTCGGTCACGCCCTCGATAACGTTGAAATTACTTCGTCGAACATTCCAGTCCTGAACGGTATCAGTTCAAACTGCTTAACATTTGAAAAGAACAACATAATACTAATTTCTGCTTAAAAATAATTTTTGAAACACAATTTTTTGATAATATGCATCTACTTATTCATTATTTATTTAGAATGAATGCAGTAACTAAAATTTCGCAACTCTTTTAAATTTAAAAATAGATTCCGATACAGCCCTTACATAAATTAATTCTAAGAAGAATTACATTATTAAATGAAAGAACAAATCACATAAATTCTGAAAAGTCAATTGCAAATCAGAATGGTAGGAAATATCTATTTATAGAAGTTTCCGAAAGGAGAACCTGTCTTTCATGTCTTGAAAAGAGGAAACCAGAAAATATCGCCCGTTTTGAATCGGATTTTTATCCAAGTAATTGCTGAATAGTAAATAATTCCGCAGTTATAATTGGTGATAGTTAAGGAATAGTTTAGAATCCTCTTTTAAACGAAGAAAGAATATGGAAAGACTTAACTAATCAAATCATGAAATATGTTAGTTAAGCTAATTAGTTAAACTGCTCAAAACATAAATAAATTACCTAAGTGTTGTCAATGCCATTGCATTAATAATTATATACACGAGAACGTTTAATCGTTAATGATGGTGAATTAATTCCTAAATGATGTAAAGTCGCGAACTTTTATTTATGCATAGGGTATTTCGATTAATCCTCTATCAATGGTGTTTTTATATAAGATCAGTGGTCTATTTATATGCGCTTTTTATAATAGTTATGAGGATTTTATTAATGGATTACAAAAATTAAGATAAGTCTGTACTCCATATATACTTTATATTAAAATCAGCTAACTAAATGTACCTTTTCAAGAAATTACTACAGGTATTGTCGTGGTATTTTTAAGTAAATAATTTTTCTAAATTAATCTGAAGTTAAAATTAACCTCTGAACCTGATGGCTGAGTTTGGTTTGGTTTGTCGCCCTACAGTAATTTTGTACACCCTTAAGGCTAATTAGATAGGGACCTACAGTTTAAAGTGGATTCCGAAACCACTAACAAACATCCATGCTACAACCAGGATTCGAACCTGGAACCTGTGGTATCAACGGCCAGAGCGCTTGCCGATCAGTCATCAGGCCACGCCTAATTGGCTGAGCGATTAGCGCTTTGGGTCACAGGTTTCGATATCGAGTACTGGTGGTACCATGGATGTTTGTAGTGGTTCGGAATCCGTTTTAAACCATAGTTCCCGGTCTAATATGACTGTAGAACATTGAACGTACGGCTAAAAACCCTACTCCGTAAATAGAAAACATCTCCTGTCTTGAAATCTACCCGTAGGCAAACAGCCGTGGCCCACTGTGGAACAGTTGTGCCATTGAAGAAGAAGATATGAATTATGTTGCTTTTAATGTAGTGAGCCCTGTGCTCGGTCACTCCCTTGGTAACGCTGAAATTACTTCATCGAACGTTCCAGTTCTGAATATTAACAGTTCAAACTGTTTGACATTTGAAAAGAACAACATATTATTGATTTTTTTTTTTAAATAATTTTTAAACACATTTTTTGTCGGTAATATTTATCTAATTATTCATTATTGAATTAACATGAATTCAATAACTCAAATTTCGCAACACTTTTAAATTTAAAATAGATTCCGATCAAGCCCTTACATAAATTAATTCTTAGAAGAATTACATTATTAAATGAAAGAACAAATCACATAAATTCTGAAAAGTCAATTGCAAATCAGAAAGGTAGGAAATATCTATTTATAGAAGTTTCCGAAAGGAGGAACTGTCTTTCATGTCTTGAAAGGAGTAAACCAGAAAAATATCGCCGTCGTTTTGAATCGGATTTTTTATCCAAGTAGTTGCTGAATAGTAAATAATTCCGCTGCTTATAATTGGTGATAGTTAAGGAATAGTTTAGAACCATCTTTTAAACAGGGAAAGACTTAACTAATCAAATCATGAAATATGTTAGTTAAGTTAATTACTTAAACTGCTGAAAACAGAAAGTTAATTACTCAAAACAAAAATAAATTGCCCAAGTGTTGTGAATGCCATTGCATTAAAAATTGCACGCACGTGTACATTTAATCATTAATGATTATGAATAAATTCCTAAAAGATGTAATATCGTGAACTTTTATTTATGCATAGGGTTTTTTAATTAATCCTCTATCAATGGGGTTTTTATATGAGATAATTAGTCTATTTTTATTCCTTATTTATGATAGTTATGATGATTCTATTAATGGAATACAGAAATTATGGAAGTATGAACTTCGTATATACTTATTGTTAAAATCATCTAATTAAATGTAGCTTTTGCAAGAAAGTACTACAGGTACTGTCTTAGAATTTTTTTAAATAATATATATATATATATATATATATATATAATTTACTCTGAAGTTAAAGTTTACCTCTGTGGCCTGATGGCTGAATTTGGTTTGGCTTGCCGCCCTACGGTCCTTTTTGCACCCTTTAGGCTAATCAGACCGGGACCTACAGTTTAACGTGGATTCCGAACCACTCACAAACATCCATGCCACCGCCATGATTCGAGCCTTAAACCTGGGGCGAGAACTCTAGTAATTAGCCATCAGGCCGCTTAAGAAACCTACAAATCTTATGGTTTGGCTGCACTGATTACGGTATTTGCTGTCTACATTGAGCAGGAGGAAATAGCGTACAATAGTATTTCGACTGTCAGTGTTGCTGGATTATTTGAACATCGTTACTATTTTATAAAAATGTATTAAACATTATAGTTTTAATAATTTACGCCCGGAATAATAATAGATAATTTATGCCCGGAATGTATGCAATCATTTCATATCGGAATGTATGCACCTATATCGGAAATAGATGTTTAAAAGTAGTATAAATGGTTCAAAGAAGGCAGAGAAAGCGTTGAAGACGAAGAGCCCTCTAATCTACCATCAACCTCAACTGGCGACGCTCACGTCCAAAAAATTAAAGATTTGGTGCTTCAAAACCGTCGATTTACAATTAGAGATCTTGATGAGGATGTTGGAATTTCAAAAGGATCGGTCAATTCCATTTTGGGCCTCAAACGCGTCGAATCTCGATTGGTACCGAAAACACTAAATACGCCAGGTCACACTGCATTGATTCTTCGTAACTTTTTCGTCAAAAATGAAGCCTATATCGTTCCACAACCACCGTATTCCCAAGGTCCGACTTCTGGCTATTCCCTGCACTCAAAGGACCACTTCGAGGACATCGTTTTGTGTCGATTGAAGAGATTGAACTTGAATTGCCACGAGCTTTGAAGGCCATCCATGCCGATGAATTTTTAGCATGCATTGAGGATTGGAAAAAACGTTGGCATAAGTGCTTTGTGTCCGGAGGGGATTACTTTGAAGGCGATGAAATAAATTTGAAAGGATAAATAAAAGTTTTTGAAAAAAAGAAAATAATTAGTCTTACTTTTTGGACACAATAGTATATTATAGTTATTACTAGATTAGAGCTTTAAAAAAATTAAGTCAAACAAACACTTGACACAAAGTCAAGAAAAAGGTACATCGCAGTTCAGAATTTCAATTTTTTTAAAAACAGCCTTTAAAGATAATGCATGGGGAAACGTAAACCTCGCCCTTTTAGTAAAGATCCTTCCCGTTTCAGTAGGTGGATAAATATTAAAAAAATATAAAAATTTCAACAAATTTCAACATTATTTTTCCCCGAATACAGAGTCCTTTAGAAGAACAAATGTTAAATTAAAGATTATATTAAAATTTATTTTTTTATGCATGCATATACTATTATTGCAACATAGAATAATCTATGTTTTTAATTTGAGGACACATTAACAAATTTGATTAATAAGCTTCATGAATGTGGCATTTTATAAATGCTAGCCTGCATGTACAAAAATTGAAAATGCAACTCTTATTAATTCACTAAGAAGAAAATAAATTCTAAGTATGATTTTAATATCCTCAAGACTCGATATTTAAATATTCTTAAGACTATAAGCAATGGGATAACAGCATATTAAAAAAAAAGCTAAAACTAACTGTGATATGTACGTTACCAACTGTTGAGAGGTTAAAATTATATATATATCAATAATATTAATTTTGTGATGTGGTAACATATGCAGCCAGCATGCAGGAGGGCTGAAATTCGATTCC
This sequence comes from Caerostris extrusa, assembly GCA_021605095.1. Taxonomy (NCBI): domain Eukaryota; kingdom Metazoa; phylum Arthropoda; class Arachnida; order Araneae; family Araneidae; genus Caerostris; species Caerostris extrusa. The sequence continues at coordinate 147,669 of BPLR01016432.1, forward strand.
GCTGGAGGCTGTCCTTGCGGTCACTGCTTTTTGATACGTGGCAACTTGATAGAGATGATGACAACGTGAGTAAAACCATCTCTAACACGTGGCCGGAAAGGTTCGTAAGCTGACACGTAGATGGCACTACTAGTATTAAATCCATATTTTTAGTTAGCCCTAACCTTCAAAAGACTCGTGTATAAATTTGACAGCTGTTGCATTATTAGTATATGAGTTATAGCATTTTTAGTGTTCATCACGTGCAGTTTACTCGGCTGACTGTCGATTGGACTCCGGTGTGAAATGATGGAGCCATGTTTCATCCATTGTCACATATCGACGCAAACATTCGGGTTTATTATGATTGAACAGCTCCAAACACTGCTTAGAGTCATCAATTCGTTGTAGTTTTGCGTCGACTGTGAGCTCTGCGCGGCACCCACTTTGAACAAAGCTTTCGCATATCCAAATATTCATTCATGATATGTCCAACACGTTCCTTTGATATCTTTAGGGTCTCAGCTATCTCAATCAACTTCACTTTACGGTTATCAGAAATTATTTTGTGGACTTTTTTTGATGTTTTCGTCGGTAACAGACTCTTTGGGGCGTCCACTGCGTGCATCGTCCTCGGTGCTCATTTCGCCTCGTTTAAATTTAGCAAACCACTTCTCTACGGTTGATTTTCGTGGTGCAAAGTCCGAATAATGTTTATCAAGCTAAGTCTTGGCTTCACTAGTTTTTTTTCGCCAAAAAACAATGCTTTATTAAACACACGAAATTCCTTTTTATCCATTTTTTCAAACTAACAAAAGTTGCTTCACTAAAAATGCTATAACTCACATACTAATAGTGCAACAGCTGTCAAATTTATACACGTGTCTTTTGAATGATAGGGCTAACTAAAAGTCATATGGATTTAATGCTAGTAGCGCCATCTATGTGATAGCCTACGAACTTTTCAGCCCACCATTTATAAGCAGGTGGGAGTTTCCGGAATTTCCATGTTATCATCCATAATACATAAAGCTGAGAGGACACTACCCCTAAAAGTCCTGTAAGGCCCTGTTATTGCTTCATTTTCAGTCAGTGGGCTTGTCGTTGCAGGCAAAAGAGCAACATGAGACTCGCCGATGTCTAACAAAAAAAGTAGGTTAAGAGGTTTTACTATAATTAATTATGAGGTTAATTCATTGCGAATTCTTAATGAGTTTTTAATTCATCATGAGGTTAATTCACTGTGAATTCTGAAATGAGGTTTTAATTCAAAATAGATTATCTGTTTTAAATTGCCTCTTTTGGATGTATTCATTATTCAATATAATATATTTTGGATAATATGTTATATAGTGTAATGAATATTTCGAAAATCGTATTGCATCTTTTGCTTGGCTGTTTTATTTTATTTACTTTTGCAATTATTTTATATTAGAATCATGTAAACTGGTTTTGTATATATTTATTCCTATAATCAATTTTTAAAAACTCTTTCAGTATTTAAAAGATTTCAGATTATAAAAGCCTTCCGCATTTTTTCCTACATTTTTCAATGAAACGTATTTTTAACATTGAAATCTACTTTTATTTTCATATTCAATACAATGAAATAATTTATTTATTTCAATTTTTTGTGTGTATATCTATTCGTATTTATGTATGAGTAACCACAAAAAAAAATAAATATTTAAAAGTTCAAAAGAAATTGTATTAGGGCATTATTCTTTGGTAAATATTATAATTGCTAAATATATAGCATATACTAAAACTATTATAAAAGTTCAAAAGAAATTGTACTAAGGTACTATTCTTTGATAATATCATAATTGCTAAATGCATATACTAAAAATTAATTAAAAGGTTCAAAAACAATTTTATTATGTTGCCATTCTTTTGTAATTACTAAATATGTATACGTATGCGTGTACTATTATAATTATTAAATATATATATTAAAAGTATAATTAAAGATTTCAAAAGAAATTGTATTATGGTGCTATTTTTTGGTAAAAATTATGAGTACTAAATATATATACTAAAGAAAAGAACTTATACTAAAACTATAATTAAAACCTTCAATATAAATTGTATTTTGGGGCTATTATTTTGGGGAAAACTATAACATTTAGCAATAGCCATTAATGGTAATACGAAATCTGAAATAGAATTATTTCCTCGGATGATGAAAACTTTTTATAGATCATTGTCAACCATAAAATATTTTCAAAATACATAATATTGATGATGTCTTCAGATAAGACAGATCTACTTCTTTACACAAAAAGGTGTAAAAACCACTGAAATAGGTAATATTTTTCGAGAGATGGTTGTTTATACTAATGTCAATCGTAAAATAACTGCAGTAATCGTTATATAATAAGCCACTATCAAGTCAAAAAATATTTCTAAAAATTTAACGATTGGTGTTTGTAACGCCATTAATTTTAAATACCTCTTAATCAATGTTAAGATATGATTTTATGGTCAATTTTAGTTCTTAAACGTTAGATAAAATAATAATGTGTTTCGTAAAGATCCTATCTCGTAATGCATCTCAGTATTATTAAAGCTAGTTAGTATGAAGTATAATAAAAACATTTAATTTCATAAGAAAAATTTTAACTTTATATATAGCTAAAAGCATATGTCCGAGTTTTGTTTATAATAAAATTAAGAAGTTTAAGTAAAACTTATATTAAGATATCATAAAATTTTTGTTTATAATAAAATTGAAAGATTCTATTTTTGAGCTTATCCCATGACCAGTGATAATTTGCGCATATAGCAAGCAGGTTTAAATCCATTGACGCCCTGCATTTCAGAAACTGTTGTCGAAAACTTGGATACTTAATCGTGATTTTACAACATGTGTAAAACGTCTCGCATATATAGTCAGGCGGTTTGGAGGGAGTTCTCCTGGTTTTCGTCCCACACAAATGTTGGACAATTACCCCTAAAAGTCTTCCCGTTAATCAATTTGTTCCACTCTTTCCTTAGGTGGGCTAACGCTTGTGTAAGGATCATCAAAGTTCAGCAAATAAAAAAAAAAAATAACTTTTCAATGAAATAGAATTAAATTAAATAAATTTTGAAAAATTCTATACACAAATGATTATTTATTTCTCTCTTATAATTTGCGGTTATTAATTATTTTTACTTCTAATGATATGTTTCGGGACCTTATGGCTGAATGACTTGGCGCTCGGTACCACATTTCGACTCGAGTCCTGGCGGTGCTATGGATGTTTGTAGTGATTCGGAATACACTTCAAACCATAAGTCCCGATCTAATATAATTGTAGTGCTGGCAACCCTACCCTAAAAATGGAAACAACTCATGTTTCAGAATCGGCCAGCAGGCAGACGGCTTTGATCCCCATGGAACTGTTGAATCCCCATGGAACTCGCCGATATTCACAATCTTTCCAAATAAGCTCATGAACGTTAAAGAAAATCATCACGAAAAGGCTGCCAAAAAAGAATAGTTTATATTAAATTTTTTTTGGTACATGCGAACATTGTATTAGTCTCCCTTACGTTTGTCAATAGTTAATCAATATGAAAAAAAAAGAAAAGCTAAGTCTTTCAGGGTCAATTTTGTACGTAACTGTCACATATTTGCATGTAGCACATGGTAGCAGCCTGGTAGCCAAAGTAGCATCAAAATATAATATCATTCAATGTAAGAATAATGTAGAAATACAATTTTAGTTGGGCCACAAATCAGGAAGTCAATATATTTGTTTGGAAATAATGCAGCAATACAATAATTTATGTTGGGTTACGAATGAGGATTGCAATGCATTTAATGTTGAAATAATGTAAGAATACAGTAATTCGTGCTGGGTTTCGAATCAGGAATACCATGCATTTAATGTTGGAATAATTTAGGAATGCAATAATTCGTATTGAACCTCGAATCAGGATTACAATAATTTGTGTTCAGGAATACAATTCATTTAATGTTGGATTAATGTAAGAATACAGTAATTCGTGTTGTGCTGGGCATTTCGAATCAGAATATTATGCATTTAATGTTGGAATAATTTAAGAATGCAGAAATTCGTGTTGGACCACGAATCAGGATTACAATAATTTGTGTTCAGGAATACAATGATCATTTAATGTTGATTAATGTAATAATACTAAAATAATTCGTGCTTATGACACATAGTAACACATTGCATTCAACGTAGTAATAATGTAGGAATATAATAATTCTTGTTGGGCCATGAATCAGAGCACAATATATTCGTTTTTTAAAGAATGTAAGAATACAAAAATTAGTATAAATATGAGATTCAATCAGCCATTTCTTGGGCCACGAATTAGAAATACGATACATTTAATTCAGAAAAAGAATAATTAAAGAAAGATTTATTATGCAACATAATATAAGTTTTTGTTCTATTTCAGTCACAAGAAGTATAAATTAATTGATTATTTAAATATCCTGAAAGTTAAACAAAACAATAACTCAAAAGTAAAACAAACTTCTATTGGAATGCATGTCATAACAGTTAAATTCGTAATTGCAAAGGAAATATTGTTCATCTAATAAGGCGAAACGAACATGTCCATCCATCAGAAATTGATTTATTCCTGGAACAAACCCTTACACGAAAGAAACAATACATATAATAGGACAGCGAAAGATAGATGATCTCGCAGGCAAATGTCTTAATACTAGATCGCCAGACAGGCATGTAAATAAAAGATAAGATACAAGTCAAAGAGCATGACCAGTATAAATATGAGATTCAATCAGCCATTAGTGGGTTTAGTAATCGATAACAAGAATTACGAAATTTATAGACGCAAAATACTATCCCGGGTACGGAATAATATTTCAATAGATCCTTCTATTATTCGTATCCTCACCGTGCAAACATTGTGACGAATGCCTTCAAAAAACTATAGATGCAGATAAAGAAAGAGTAATTACATTAATGCAACAAGAAAATAATATTTTTGTATGATAAACCATCATAACTCAGCATGCCTGCTTCAATAAGTATTCAATATATCAACTTATATTAAGGTTCTTTTTTGAAATTTGCTCAGGGAGTAAAAATCGTAATTTTTATTAATTATGTCAAACATATATATCTTTTATATCTTTACCTTTTGTTTAATAAATAGACTTTATAAATATCAAATATTTGCTTCTGTCTCTTTCTTTGCCTGAACTTCATTATCCTTAATTTATGGACATAGTATATATATATATATATATATATTGTATACAATATTATAATATTATATTGTATACAATATTATACATAAATATATATATATATAAGTCTATCATAAATACTTTTGCTAGAAACACTAAGTACAAGTGTACAAGTACTAAACAATGTTGAAACATAATAAACGTTGTACCCTTTTTTTAAAACATTGAAATCCAGGTTTCAAACTATTGCATAAAATAAAAAAATAATAATTATTATTTGAATAATGTTCGTACAAAATAATACAGACTTTTGTTTTCTATGAAATTATATAATTTTAATTGATTAAATATTTATATAAATATATACTATTTTAATAATATTACAAATATAAAAAATATGTCATGGTACTTTGGCATTTAAATTCATTCTTTAGATTACAATGATATTTTAATCCGGTAATAGTATTAATTTATTATAAATTAATCTATTTGTAATATATATCTTGACCCAAACAGTGCAGTTTTTGTTGTTTCTTAACCCACTTGGAAGACAGCAACATCTAGGAGGAAAATGGAGAGGGCTGCTCCTGTTGTGATGGAGCATCCTTAGGTAGAAGTCTGACTTGGCTCCGTGACGCTGACTGTTTACGGGATAGAGTCGTCAACCATACGCACAACAAGCTGATTACGCACAAGTGACCCTACGCACAAGTGGCGCAACAGCCCCATGGTGGGCCAAGGCCGTCTGCCTATTGGCAGATTTCTAGATAAAAGACTTTTGCTTTTTTCCGGGGTGGGGTTGTCAGCCCGACGCCAAACGCTGTAGAGCAGGGGTCTCCAAACTACGGCCCGCGGGCCAAATCCAGCCCTCCAGTGTCATCAATCCGACCGCGACAGCGAATAGCTTATTGTTGCTGAAATAATAAGTTGGATAAAAAAAAACACAGAATGATTAATAAGTTCCGGTTTTATTGACTTGCTAGGTAAAAGTTCCAATGACAAGCACGAAATACTCAGAAAATTTAACTTAAGCATAACAAATAACAAATAATTGAAATGATCCTTGAACATCCCGAGGTAACCCTCGGTAGTTATGTTCCATACTAGTAAATATCGCATATGTATGTATATCAATGTTTGGAATGTATATATCCTGAATCAAACCTCTGATTTTTATCCTGAAAATCCCTCAAGAACGGAAAAGCTAAATTAACGAGAATGAAACCGGGGCGTATCCACTTGTAAAAGAAATACTAATGAGATTTATGTAATTATATAGATAATGGCAGAAAAATTAAAACAGTTTTGGCCCTTGGTACTTACTGGAGTAAACAGTATGGCCCTAAGGCTGAAAAATTTGAAGACCCCTGCTCTAGAGTCTTATTAGACCGGGACATACGCCTTAAAGTCAATTTCGAACCACTACAAGCATCCATGGCACCGCCGAGATTCGAAACAGAAATTTGTGGCACCGAGCACCAGAGCGCTCATCACTCGCACATGAAGCCCAGTGCATTTTTTAAAACTCAGTTTTCTAATAACTTATTTTAGATATAGTTTTCTATATAACTTTCTTATTTACTAAATATACAATAGCAAGGATTAAATGTAGGCCTGTAAAACAAATGTCAATCACGATATAGATATAGTTAGTATAGTATTTACGATATAGTTTGCATAAACAAGGAACTATTATTTTGAAATAATATAAATTATATTATGAAAATATGTGTCCACTGGGACATTAGAAATGGAATCATCTTTTATTTATTTTCTACTGCAACGCATTATTAAATTAATAATATATGTAGCACTCTTATCCTAATATATATTTTGGTAAAGTTATTACAAATACATAATCCGATTATTTTAACTACATATACTATAGCATATTTCTGTTTATAATTTGGTAATTTATTCCAATAGCTATTATTCTAAAATTGCAAAATATGTGAAAAACACAGAACATTGGAACACGTATTTTCATATTGCTTTTTATGCTTTATCATTAAAATATTAATTATATCTTTAATCTTCCATAAATTGAAAAACATTGCACAAACTAATTCAATTCATATTAATGTGGGTATTTGTTACACGTTAACTGTTAATATTTTAAGCATTTCGTTTTTTTATTATTATTTTATTAAAATAATAATAACATCTACTCTTAACAATATCTTTACATTATGAATGAAACTCAAACTTTTTAATTCGATATTAAGAAATAAATATTTTTTGCTGCTTTTTTTAAAATTATTTTCCACTGATAATTTGAAATTGTAGCAATTTCAGCCTTACCCAGGTTACATTATTGAAAGGTCTGCTGCATTTAATCAAATATATATAAGGGAATTGAAATTATTGTGTTACCAACATGTGGCCAAACATGATTTAAAATTTTCCTAATATTAAATGTATTATAATTTTGATTAGTGAAACAACATACATAGTTGTATTTCTATGTTATTCCAAGAACTATATTATGTTTCTGATTCGTAGCCAGCACGAATTACTGCATACCTATATTATTCCATCATTAAGTGCATTGTATTCCTGATTCGTAACCAACAGAAATTATAGCAAAACTGATTCATGGTTCAGCACGAATTATTATATTCATGCATTATTCTGTATTAAATGCATTTTTTTTATTTCCAATGACAGATTATGAACAGTTACAGCAATAAAAAGAACAACGAAAAAAAAAAAAAAAAAAACAGATAATTCAACAAAACATGCTGAAACAGAGTTCATTAATCTAACAATAATGCCAAGTTGCAGATCTTTTAGCCACTAAAAAGTGTTACCAGGCGCACCACGGGAGGTAGATCTTCTGCGCACCCGTATTAAATGCATTGTATTCCTGATTCGTGATGTAATACAAATTATTGTATTCTTACATTATTCCAAACAAATATATTGTGTTACTTATTTGTGGCTCAACAACAATTATATTCTTATATCATTCCACATTGACTGTATTGTGTCATTGATTTGTAGCCAACACGAATTGTATGCGAACCTGTATCCCTACATTATTTCAAAATTAAATGCTTTGTACTTGTTATTCGTAATGTAATAAACATATTTTGTTCCTACATTATTCCAAAAAAAGTGTGTGTTCCTGATTCGTGACCCAACAACCATTATATCCCTATAGCATTCCACGTTGAAAGTATTATGTCCTTGATTTATGGTCCAACACGAAATTATTGTATTCCTACAATATTCCAGTGTTAAATGCATTATATTCCTGCTTCATAACTTAACACAAATTCCTGCATTATTCAAACAAATATATTGTATTCCTTATTTGTGGCCCAACAACTATTATATTCAAATATTATGCCACATTGCATGCACTGTATTTTTATTCGTAAACCAACACAAGCTATAAATGTAGGATTTGTTTGCCTACTAAACACCAGATGGAAACACATCACGGACTATGTGCCTTTCACACCAACCTTTTGCCATGTAGTAGCAGTATTGGACCTTGAACTGTGGCCCTGGAAGAAGGGAAAAACCCCGTAGTTTGGCGCGAGAGGAGAAAGCTAATGGACATGGGAGACGCTGCGTCAAGCAGCGGTAGAAAATGGTTGTGAATGTATCCATACTTTTTGTAAATAATGATGTAATTATATTCATTAAATATGTGTTATTGAGAGAGAGAACCAACGCTTCTTTATGTCGCTTTGAAATACACCCCTAGATTGCCTCCCTCTGTCGTTAAAAATTCGCTAGACTGAGAGAGAAATCTACATAAATAAATAATGTTAAATAGATTGTGTTCCTAATTCGTGGCCCAACAAGAGTGTTATGTATATGTATATATATATATATATATATATATATATATATACTGACACTAAGTTTATAAAAATCTCTCTTAAATCACTATTTTTCTGTTACCAGAAATAGTAACATTTTCCATTATAATATCGATTCAAGAAACCAAGATAAATTGTTTAAAATCATTCTATTAATAATGTATCTTTTATATACTACCCATAACACATACTTTATTCATTTTACATTTCGGAATATAAAGTAGCACTAGACATATTTTATTCACTCTTATCTCCTGCATTTTAAAAATATATTACTGTCTCAGAATGGCAACACGAAAATGCTTCGGACCGCAAAGCTTCTTAGAGATACATCAGGCAACTAAAATTCTGCTTTATTTTGCATTTGATGCACAACCCAGAAAAGAGGACAGACGTCTTAGTAAGTGCACCTTCCAATCTTTTTGACAAACAGCGCTTCATCTGAAATGTAAACAAATACGCGATTTCAAGTTGAAAGTATCTCTGGGAAGTGTGTCTGTCTTCTGCATGGCGAGAGACTTTTTTTAATTTTTAATATCTTCAGAGTATTAAAGAAGGTTGTTGTTGTTGTTTTCGTGTTAAAATATAATTCGACATTCAATAATGAAAATGTCCGAAATTATTGCAAAAATTCTAATAACGTTAACTCTTTTATTATTTAGGTAAATTATTATGTGTAATATTTTACGATTCTAATAATTTCCTTCGATTTTAATTAACTCTAATTATTAAATGCATTGTATTCTGATTCATAGCTCAACATAAATTATTGTATTCCTACATTATTCCAAATATATATACTGCATTCCTGATTCGTGTCCAACATCCAATATATTTATATACCATTATTCCACATTGAATGTATTGTATTGTTGATTTGTGGTCCAACATGAAGTATTGTATTCCTACATTATAAATGTATTGAATTTTGATTCGTAATCAAAAACGTATATATATATATATATATATATATATATATATATATATATATATATCAAAAACGTATATATATATATATATATATATGTGTGTGTGTGTACTGACACATAGACTGACGTTGGTAAGAATTTAAAAATCTCGCTTATGTCATTACTTTTCTGTTGTTAAAAATAGTAACATTTCCCAATATAATATTGATTCATGAAACTAAGACAAATTGTTTAAATCATTTCATTAATACTTTATCTTTTATATACTACACAAAACACATACTTTATTCATTTTGCATTTTGAAATATAAAGTATTGCCAGATATATTTTAGTCATTCTTATCCCTTGCATTTTAAAAATATATTACTGTCTCAGAACGGCAACAAAAATGTATCGGACCGCAAAGAGATACATCAGGCAATGCTTCTTAGAGATGCATCAAGCAACTAAAATTCTCCTGTATTTTGCATTTTATGCACAACCCAGAAGGAAGAACAGACGTCTCAATAAGTGCATCTCCAATCTTTTGACAGAGAGCGCTTCATCTGAAATGTAAGCAAATAGCGATTTCAAGTTGAAAGTATCTCTGGGAAGTGTGTCTGTCTTCTGCATGGAGAGAGACTTTTAATTTTTAATATCTTCAGAGTATTAAAAAAGGAGGAGTTTCTTTTCTTTTTGTAGGAGTACAGTAATTCGTGTTGGACTACAAATCAACAATATACAATATATATATTTGTTTTTTTATTTCCAATATCAGATTATGAACAGTTACAGCAAAAAAGAACAGAGAATACAACAAAACATGCTGAAACAGAGTTCATTAATCTAACATAATGCCAAGTTGATCTTTTAGCCACTGAAAAGTGTTATCAGGTGCACCACGGAGAGGTAGATCTACTGCGCACCTATATACAATATATTCCATGTGGAATAATATATGAATACAATTGCTGTTGGGCCATGAATCAGAAACACACTATATTTATTTAGAATAATGTAGGAATACAATCGTTTTGTTGAGTTGTGAATCAGAATACAAGGGATTAAAATATTATAAGAGATTCAATAATGAAAATTTTCAAAAAATATTGCATAAACTCTAATGATGTTAATCCTTTTATTATTTTTGGTATATTATTATGTGTAATATTTTAAAGTTCTTAACTTTAAAGAAAGTTTTTGTATTTAAAATAAGTAATTATTAGAAATCTAATTCAAAGTAGAAAATAATGAAATAGTGATACTAAAATAATTAATTTATTTTGAAGCTTGACTCATGGGCAAATGGCAACGTGTGCAGTCAGCATGCATTTAGGTTCAGATTTAAATCCGCTAGTCCCCCCATTGCTGTCACTGCTTTTAAAAATGAGATGACTCGATGGGATAATTAATTGGGACAACATGTATAATCAATAGTCTCAGTAGTATAAAAATATAGTGAATACTATAATCAATAGTCAGGAATTGTATAAACATTAGTATGAACAGCAGTCACATCAATAATCAAGCTATTTGTGGAGTTATTATTTATTTTCAATTTTTAATTTTGTAACCATGCTTTCTCCTGCGCATTGAACAGCATACTCTGTGGTATTCAGGAGAAATGGTCAGTAGGCCTCGTGACTCTCCTCCGAGAGGAAGTACATAGCAACCGGCGCTGCCGCTCAGAGGCATTTTGTTTACAATTTCTCATCCCGAGAGGAAATATAATTGGCACAACCTGCGTATAAGGTCTACAGACTCTAACCTGGAGAGAATTATATTTCGCATCCCGCGTGTACCTGAATATCTTAGTATGTCTTTAAATGTGTTAACTATTGTATGTGTATGTGGTATTTGTGCTCGTGTAAATAAAGCTGTGTGTTCTCAAACCTGTGTCAAGTCTCAACTTAATCAATTACAATTTAATTAATTATATATTTTTAATCTTCATTAAAAATATTTATTTTCTTTGATTTATTTATCTACATGTATTTTATTTTTAATTCTTTAGAAGGCAACCAGGACATTAAGGACAATATAAGGACATTAAGGTCTCGGTTATAGGACAATGAGTAAATATGCTGCAAAAATAAACGTCTTAATAATTTTCATAATATTACTGTTTACATTATAAAATTTCACAAAAATTAAAATTTATCTTCATATCTTAATAGTTCTTCCTGTTCTTTTTGTGATTGTAATTCTTACTCTGATTAAAGGAGGTATTTAAGCACAAAAATATTTCTACAATATCGATATTCTGGTAAAGCTTAAACCAGATGTGACCAACCCGCGGAATATTTTTCAGGCCCGTAAGATTTATCAAACTTTTGCAAAATATATTTATTTTATAATGACCAAAATAGTGTAAACCAATGTATTTAAAAATACATTATGTGTCATCCATATATTCAAAAATTAACTGTCGAAATTAGGAGAAAAATTAACTTTGACTTTAAAATAATATTCTCGCGATTATATGACAGATATTCTATGTTTTACTTTAAATTACCTCAGGGACACAGTGACCCTCCCTACATACGCCCATTTGATTGTTGATAATAGAGCAAAACATAACGGCACCTAACATGCAACACCAATTACAATGTGCAAATACGCAAATTGAGATCAATTTGCAAAAGCTAAGTGAAAGAGTGGAGTAACAAATATCGCACTAGTAAAATAAATATTTTTAATGACTTAATTTTTTTATTTCGTTTATATTTATGTATTTTGTATTCATTGTTAGTGTTATATATTTCTTTACAATGCGCGTTAAGTATCATTATTATTACATGTTCTATGTTTACATGTAAGAACAATAGTAAGCGCACTAATAATAACTCATTATGTTTCAATTTTTCACTCCAGAAAAATGTCTATAGTGGGTCTAAATCTAATATAGGAATATATAATTTTATATGCGAATCGCGGAGTTATGATGCATTCCCAAAGTGTCCAGCAAGATAATTTAGGCTGGCCACTCCTGAATTAAACAATGATTTTCTTTACAAAAACATATGAAAAAATACTGTTCATAATTCATATCTCTGCTTTAAAATAATAATTTCGTAGACTTTATTCATAATAAACAATTTATTGATTACTTTTTTTTTTTTTTTTTTTTTTTTTTTTTTTTTTTGGATTTCATCAATCATTAAGACAGCATTTTTAAAAATTAAACCTCCCAAAAACATTCTACGCCGAAAAGGCACATACGCCACTTTCCCTCCACTTCCAACCGGTCGAGTGCTTGCTTAAACCACAGGTCATTAAACAAATTGCTGTTCGTAATTAGTACGGGATTCAGTTGTTTTCCATTCTTTTGTTTGTCTTTCAAAAATTTCCCTTGCTGCTGCTGTTATTTCTCAGTGGAAATGATTGGTCAAACCCCTGTCATAATGGCCGAACTTAGTTCGGGATGTGTTGGAAGTGATTTGTTTTTCTTAATTTATTTCGCCTTCACTTGAAGCATTATATCGATTGCCGCTTGCCTCTATTAAAACACTTAACTAAATGGATTCTAGGAGGCGAGGTTGTTTATTAGGAGTGAACTGTGGTAAATGAAACATTATGTTGCAGAGAGCTTTTTTTTTGGAAACAGTTTAAAAGTTTGTATGCTATTATGCATGTTATAAATAATGCTTGTCTTTTGTACATCTTTTCATAGCAAATACTAAATTAAACACTAAGTTTATGTATACTGCCACGAGAAATTCTTCATGCATTTTTTCTTTATTCCATTTATTTGTCACTGTTGCTGCACAAAAGTCACTTTATGTCATATGTATGATATTATCAGACAAAATATTTTTGACAAAAATATTTCAGAAAAATACATTTCTGAAATATTTTTTGAATATTTTCTGAATATTTTTTATTTGATAAAAAATACAACATTGAATTGTTAGATGAAAATTTAACAAAAATACCCTGAAATTTACTTCAACGAAAACGAAATAAATATAACGATGATAAATTCAACAATACTAGTTCAATGAATTGTTAATCATTATATAATTGTCATTCACGAGAAGTTAGTTGCAAAAAAATCATTATAATTTCCTTCATTTGTTTCAGAAATTATTTTTTTTAATACACACATATAATTTTTTCTTCACTTTAATAAAATTTAAAACAGTTAAAATAATTAAATCTGAAACAATTGAATAACTAAAATTCAAAAGAGTTGAATAGCATATTTTTGTCAAATCATTTCTTAAGCTAAAAGATACAAAATCATAGTAATTTTAAGTTTTTAAATGTTCTTATTGTTTATCAATGGCAACTTTTATAATAGGTAATTTCTCAATTCATGTGGGATAATGATATAAAATTCAATGCCTTAAAGTAAAAAATCAATAAGTTCTAATAAATAGTGTAGTGATCGTCTTATGACGAAAATATATACTAAATTCAAAAAAAATCCATTAAATGGCCATAAACTTTTTAGAAACAATTTAGTGATTATTAAATTTATTCACATTGTTGACTTTCCCAATTTTGCCCCTTCCTTTTTGTTCCATTATAAATTGAATTTGGACTTTTTCCTGTTTTCAGAAAACTAAAGCATGCTTGGTAAAACAAATTATGTTTGTAGTGCATTTCAGAATCGAACAAATTCATTCAGAGCAAGCAGAAATTCTGAATAATTGTTATGTCTTAAAATAAAATTTATATTTAGGGTAGTTTTTAATACTTCCTGTCATAATTTTTAATTTAATTGAAGAGTTCGTGAAAAACTATATTAAAAAAACTTATTATAAAAACTTATTATTTATTTTCAAAATATTAATAAAAAAAAATGAAAACATATTATGTATGTTTATATTAAATAAATACATTTGAGATTTTCTTTTGGATTTAAAATTCCTGAATTTTCTTCGATTTCATTTTGTTATCGTTTGTCACTTTACTTTATCGTCTGCCACTTTACGTTATGCTATTAATTTATATTTTTTTAAATAAGTTAAAAATAACTAGAACAAATATTTAAAATAAATAAAAATATTAAAAATATAAATAAAAACACATTATATATGTCTATAAAATGAAATTTGGGCCGAATAGCCGAATGGCTAGCGCTCTGGCGTTCGGTACCACATGTATCGGGTTCGAGTCCCGGCGGTACCATGGATGTTTGTAGTGGTTCGGAATCCATTTTAAACCGTAGGTCCCGGTCCTAGTAGGATCGTAGAGCTTTGCGGAGGCATTGTTACTCCGTGGCTTATCTTCAAGTTACACGCTCTCCCTGTGTAATGCAAAGTGAGTAACGTCTGTGCAGCTCTTGCCTTAAGACATCCAAGACGTCCTTGTCTGTTTGCCAGCTGCATTAGAAAAAAAAAAAAATAATGGAATTTGGAGAGCCCCAGTCAGCGCTGTCTAAAGACTCAAGCAGGCTTCTTGCAAGAAGTGTTGAAACTGAAGGACTCTTATAACCTTAATTTCGAGTTTAAAAATTTTCCAACCCCGCAGTCCTTTAGACTGTCGAATTTTTAACGTGGTGACAAATCTTGTTCCGCTGTCCGAAAAATAGATACTAGCTGTGATGTTCTTAGAAGTATTTCCTATGCAACTATTAACGAGCTATATCCCGAATCGGAGTGGTTGAGAATCTATACCGATGGTTCCCGGATGGAACAGCGAATAAACGCTGGGGCAGGAGTTTTCTGCGACCTGTTTTTCTGTCTATGCCCCTGTCGGCTGTCTGCTTCGGCTGTCGGCTATGCCCTGTCTGCTTACGACGGTGAAGTCGAAACTTTTATGTATTGCTATAACTCAATTGCAGGGCCGAACAGAACAATTTACTAGAGCTGTCATCCTATCTGACTCTAAAGCAGCACTTTTGGCAATCAATTTCTCCCTAGCACCTCAATCTACTTCCATCGAAAAGTGCATCTCTTGTCTTGAAGACCTTGACTCAAAATTCAGGGATATCGTTTTGCAGTGGATCCGGCCATTGTGGGATCTTGGGTAATGAGAAGGCGGATTCTCTTGCCAAAAAAAAAGGAACAACCATCACCCAAACCTTTTGTAAAGACGTCTCTTTTCACTGGATGAAACTGATTATCCGAGACTTTTTTCGGAACACTCTATCTGATAATCTACTTGAAGGCAACTCATCTAAAACCTGGTTTAACTTTATTCTAAACATCCCTTATCAGCCCAGGTTTAAAGCTGACGGGCCTTGATTGTATGGCCAATTAACTTTTCGAATGAAAATATTTGCAAGCCCAAAATGCATGCTCTGCAGTCTTGGAGAGGACATGGATTCATCCCACCTTCCTGTCTGCCCTGCACTTGTTTCCTCTATTGTGTAGGGTCGTTACTGGGAGGCTAGTTCCTTCGATTCTCGTTGTTGTTTTTATGTTCCTTGTGTTCTTTTTCTTTTTTTTTTTTTTATTACTTATTGTAGCCTGCTATTGGAAATAAAAAATGTTTATATTAAATAAAGACATTCCAATTATTTTTTGGATTTAAAATTCCTGAATTTACTTTCATTTCATTGCGTTATCGTTTGTAATTTTCCGTTGTGCTATTAATTTATATTTTTTTAAATCTGTTAAAACAAATACAACAAATATTTAAAATAAATAAAAATATTATAAAAATGAATAAAAACGCAACATATATGACTATATTAAATAAATACATTCCAATTATTTTTGGATTTAAAATTCCAGAATTTTCTTCCACTTCATTTACATTATGCTATTAATTTAAGAATATTTTTTAAATCAGTTAAATAAAATAGAACAAATATTTATATTATTTGTATTATGCAAAGAACAAAAAATTTATATTATTTATATTAAGCATAGAACAAAAAATTTATATTATTTATATTATACATAGAACAAATAATTTATATTATGCATAGAACAAATAATTTATATTATTTACAATATGTATGTGAATCATTTATATTATTAGCACTATAAACATGTTTTATGCGTTTTTTCAAAAAAAAGGCATAACAATTCCATTACAAGCCTGCTAGCATCAGTGCAGGCAAAATATAGATAATCTGTATTGTAACAGGAATGCTGGTATGAATTTATTTCAGCAAATCATATATAATTTTTTAAAAAAAAAAACCTATCTTGATCTGCAAAAGAATTTTTTTTTTTTTTTTTTTATTAACGGCCAAAATAAGCAACATAAATAATTATCATGTAAAATAAATGTTTATTTAGTCGTAAAATAAAATGTTAAAATAATTTTAATTTGAAAGATGAATTTTTGTGCTCAATAAGAGGAATTTTAGGTGATAATGAGCTCCATTGTTAAAACATTATTTTAAATGCTGCTACTTACGCTGTTATGCACTTAAATTTTATACTGAACAATTATTTTGTTCATTGAATATTTTATAATCTCTAGCTATCAATACATATTTAATAAATAATTTAATTTTGTTAAAAAAATGTCTTGTAAATATAAAACTATATTTAGTAAAAGTCAAGTTCGTACAGGAATAAATTAATAAATATGCCAACTATTCCCTTTGGTCAAAAGCATGCATTACACAATATTCAGTAATACATTAAAAAAGAAGTTCTAAGTATTAAATTAATAGACTGAAAACGAAATGCTGCTAACCTCACATTTTATCAAAATTGAATGCGAAATTATATATTAATCCACTCTTAAATGGATTCCCTATAAGTGTCGAAACATTTCTATAAAATAAAAGTTTGAAATTGGGGAAAGAATTGTTCGTTGAAATTAAATATTATATTGTGTGCCAGAATTGCGTTATAAGAGGATTATGTACTTTAATTCTGAGAAAATTGCTTTGAAAATCAGTGAACAGGAACTGAATTAAAAAACACTCAACTCAGTTACAAAAAAAAAAAAAAATTTGTAGATAAATAGAATTAATAAACAAAGAATAAAGCTTTCCATTTATAAAATAAAAAAGAGATTAGAACTAACAAAAAGGGAATAATACATGAAATTGGACCAAAGCTGATAAGTTTAGCAGCATAGCGGTGTTATTTTTCAAATGTTGAGCACTTCAATTGAGTTCCATCACCACTGCAACAACACATTTGTAGCAAATTCACTTTTAATAAGGGCGCACTAGGAAAAGGATTGAAAAGAGTACAGGAAATTGAACCAACACTATACATTTTTACAACACTATGCTGTTTTTTTCAAATGCCATGCAATTGAACTCCATTCAAATGCCATGAACTCCATTCAAATGCCATGCATTTGAACTGAGTTCTATCCCCACTCTAACAACAAGTAGCAAATGCACTGTTAATTAGGACACACTTGGATAAGTTGTTGTTGTTCTACAATCGCATTGTGCTACACTATTTAAACGAATGAACCAAAACTAGAGAACTCCTAAAACAAACAGAGTTCACTTCATTTAACATATTAAATATAACATTCCATGTAACATATTAAGTATAACATTCCATGTAACATATTAAATATAATATTCCATATAACATATTAAATATAACATTCCATGTAACATATTAAGTATAACATTCCATGCAACATATTAAATATAACATTCCATATAACATATTGAATATAACATTCCATATAGCATATTTGTCATGCCTAACTCGACCAAAAAAACATGTCATATTTAACTTCAGCTTCAAATAATAAGGTTTTGAATCAATGCATCTTCACAATGCTATTGTAATAGGTTTTGAATGGAGGTCATTTTGATGCCATTAGCTATTGAACTGTATATATGTAGATTTGGCGTTTGCTGCACTGCCCGCATATTTAATCAATACACTTTTCAACAAAACAACAACCAGAGATGTCTTCAGAATGTTAACAACGAATGAATTCGTATATTGTTGACATTAGTTATTATGTGACAATTGTTTTTTTAACAAGTTCAGTATCAATCATATCAAATCAATGCCTACATCTGTTTTTGTTACTTCCCGGCGGGCAAAGAATGGAAATTGCTGTTGGTGCTAAAAAATTGCATCAAGTTTCACAGGAGAACATCTGGCAATTCAAAAGGCCCTTCAGTCCTACTCAGTTTACCTCCATCACAACAAATGAATGGAATTTCTATCTACACTAACTTAAGGTCTGCCTTACAGGCTCTTAATAAAGGTTTCTCAAGTATGATCTTGAACATTATATCTCTTTTAGAACAAATCGACTGCTTGTATAGAATGTATTTCCTGAAAAGGATTCGAGCTCATGTGTATTTGGAATTGAATGAAATTGCGTATTCTTTGGCGAAGAATGTCAGAAGTCTGGATGAGACAGCCCTTCCTACTTCCCTTGCAGATGCAAATGCCTTTGCAAAACCAAAACTTAAAATTCTTTCTAAGATAACTAGGGCACTAAATGCCAAATTACAGAACTAAATGTCAACAGAATAACAGCTACTACTCTCACAAGTTTAAGAATAAAGCACCACAAAAATATAAAAATTTCTGACGATGGGGTTAAAAATACCAAGAATGGGGCAACTGCTCTGATGTTGAATTTACTACTCATCATGTCTTTGATTGCCCAGCTGTTGCATCTGCCATGCATTGTCTGGACCAACCTTCGGAAGAGGATTTATACTCCGAGTTAGCAATCCACATAGCCAATATTTGTTGGGAGTGTTTGATTATATTGATTTAGTAACAAGACAACAGCATATCAATGTTTACAATCAATTTTTCATCGTCAGTTGAACTGATTTTTTTCATAAAGTTATAGCAGTTATTTCTATAAATAGGAGATTTAGCATTACCCAGGATGCACCACGAGAAATCTGCTATACTACATACACACGCACAACACCCCAGGTATCTCTTTTGAACATCTTCTTCTTCATTGGTGCAACAGTCCCAAACCAGGCCAAAACCATATGCATACTGGCAGATTTCGAGGCTGGAGATGTTTGTTTCCTATTTGGTAGGGGCTAATATATCAATAGCTAATAATATAATATCAATAACTTATAATAGAATATCAATAACTAACACATTCTTGCATTTTTATATATAGGTTATTTTATGAATTGTTTATCTTAACAATTCATTCCATGCCAAGTAAATGAAAATTTTTTTTTAAATACTAAACATTCTAATAATAAAGATTATCACATTGTTCAAAATTTACAATTTTATTCTTAAAGTAATCATAATCACTTGAAACCATAAAAAAAAAAGTAATGCATTATTCTGTGTAAATTTATCAAAAAAGAAAAGAACTTTCAAATAAATTGCAAACAAATTTACCCGACGTCAGGAAAACAGCAATTTAAGACATCGTAACTAATTCATTTTTCAGTATCATTGATCTCTAATTGGCTATCAATAAAGAAAAGCCATTTCGATTGCCCTATTTAACTCTAAGAAATACTAATATCCATTCAGGATAATTCTTTCAAAGTTTGCAAACTTCCCTCAGAAAACAAAGGAGAATTTTTGAAACCTTCTGTTGCTGAGGGGCCCTTCTCTTGGGAAGATCTTCAAACAGTGATTTACTCAATGATTTGATAAAGACCATCTGCTCTTGAATTTTAATTAAAGCAGTTGGCCGGAAAGAGTTTCTCCTGAGCTCCGGGGCTGACAATTAACTCCGCGAGCTCTTCGTAAATCCTTCGGAATTCTTTGAGTGAATTTAATCTGCTAATGTAGATTCAGTTTCGGAATTCCTGGAAGGTGAATTTCGATGCTTTTCTTTAGGAGTTATTTTATTTTGCCTTATTTTATGTATTTTTAATCTCAATAAGTTTTAGTATTTTGTGTGTGTTAACGATACTCACAGATTATGGTGATATAGTGATAGATAAAGAGATTATGATAAGTAAAGTAGAGATAAGTAGCAAATTAGTCTGATGTTGAGTTATATACATGTCAAGATAGAGTTTACAAGTCTGCATATACATAGCTGGAATTAATAAACTCCAGCAACAAATTCCATTCCATTTTTTAAATTTAAAATTAATTAATAAATTAAACATAAAATAAATATTAAATTAAATTAATTAATTACTACTAATAATAATAAATAATAATGCATTAGTTAATTAATAAATTAAACATAATTAAATAATAAAATTATATTAAATGTAATAATTGATTAATAAATTAAACATAATTAAATAATAAATTATTTTAAACATAATAATCGATTAATAAATAAAACATAAAATAAAATATCTTAGTATTTTAAACATAATAATTGATTAATAAATGAAACATAAAATAAAATATCGTAGTATTTTAAACATAAAATTATTGTACAACATGAATGATGCATGTACTTTATTTTAAAAAAAAATTAATAAAAACACCAGACAAATATATCAGCGGCATTCTCTACATGGAATCATGGCACGACCGCCTCTCCCTCTCTCTCTCTCTTCTCTCTCTTTCTCGCTCTCTCTCTCTCTCTCTCTCGCTCTGGTCTACACCTAAACTGAGACGCTTTCCTTGGGTTCTCGGGGATAAACTATCTAACAGCAAGGGACCTAACATCAGCAGTTGACCTGACGTCGCCAACATAAAAAACCCGCTAGAAACTTCTGTAGGCGTTTCGGCAATAACTCAATTCAATAACTTATAGACTGCTCGTCTACGCATTTTAGCACTTCGCCAGTCAGTACAAGACTTTTTTTTTTCATTTATTGTTGAAATAATGTAATTTAATGTATTAAAAATGTGATTTGTCTAAATTACAATTCCTTTCTGATTGGATAGATTTTAAAAACTTCCAAATTTTACAATAATTGTATTAAAGCATTCAAAAGGCTTTTCTATTGTTGATGTCTATTTTTTTTTTTTTTTTACAAGTAAAGAGACAATAGCACTTCTAACTAAATATCTTGCATCGAAATTTAGGCTGCATAATGTGAATTTTCCTTTTTTTTTTTTTTTTTCTTCCGGGACATCCATGTCTATTCTTTCATGTAGTCAGATTCATAATAATTTCATAGGTGAGGCAGTTATTTCTGAAAGTCCTACAGAAATTCATTGTTCCTTTTCTTATGATATTTCAGGTAAGAGTGAAAAAGCAACATAATATTCTCATAATAAAAGTTACCAAGATAATAGGTGTTTAAAAGATGAATTCTAATAAAAACTAATATATCTGACTGAAGATAAAATATTTTATTTATACTATTTCGGCAGCTTTGTTGCATTGGAAAGTACTTATTAGTGTGTCGTTGTTATTTTAATCATTTTATATAATACATAACGTTAATTTTTAAAGCACATTGTTAATATATACTATTGCATACAAAACTACTGTTAATTTGCTATATTACATACAGAATACTGTGTTAATTGTCAAAATACAGTATTAATATATTTTGCTACTTACAAAACTTTTGTTATTTACTACATTAAGACGAATTATATTGTTAATATACATTGTTACATAGAATTATATTGTTAATATACTTTGTTACATGCATTACTAATATACATAGTTGGATACAATCACATTGTTAATATACTTTGTTACTACAGTTAACTTGTTAATATACATTGTTGTATGCAATTATATTGTTACATTTAATTACATTGTTACATTAAATTATATATTTAATATATTTTATTACCTACAATTACATTATTAATATACGTTGTCACATACAATTTGCATTGCTAATATGCATTGTCACATGCAATTACATTAATATACTTTATTACATATAATTACATCGTTAATATACTTTACAATTACATTATCAATAAAGATTGTTACATACTATTAAATTATTAATAAATTTTGTTACATACATTTTTACATACTATTGAATTGTTAATATATTTTGTTACATACAATTACAGTGTTAATAAATTTTGTTATATACAATTAAATTGTTACATGAAATTATAATATTAATTCAAAAGTAGAACACCCAATGTGTACTCGCGGAAACATGGAAAAAATGTAAAAATACAATCTGAAAATAATTTGAATTCATAGCGATAAAAGATGGCACTAAAAAATTCCGTGGTAGTTTCCTTTTTTCATAAGCTTTTTCTTTTTAACAAATAAATTCTTTGATATACATTGATACATTTTAAAAGGGAATCTACAATTCAAAGTTTTTTTTTTTGCTTAGAATTCAATTCTACGAAATAAGTGGTATGAGCCTATTCCTGTACAAGAAAATTTCATTTTGCAATATCGCAAACATGATACTAGGATATCCTAAAGCACTTTCCAGTGCATACTTCATTTATATCAGCCGTTCCAAAATGTTCTATTTGAACTGTAAAATTGATTTAAGCTTTCATATCGAGTAACTTGAAACATTGTATTGACATTAGAATCACAATAACTTTGATATGAGATTCAAATGAGAAGTAACTCCCTTCTCGTAAGAGTCTCAGTTATGGCGTGCTAATAAAATATCAGCTTTCGATTCTTTTAAAAGAATATATGTTCCTTTTTTTTTTTTTGGAATTATATATATATTCTTCAATTTTCGATTCTTGTTAAAAGAATATGTTCCTTTTTCATGGAATTATATATATATTCTTCAATTTTCGATTCTTGTTAAAAGAATATGTTCCTTTTTCATGGAATTATATATATATTCTTCAATTTTCGATTCTTTTTAAAAGAATATGTTCCTTTTCATGGAATTATATATATATTTTGTACTTAAATTTTTTAACCATTTAATAATATTTATTATCTTTTAAATTTCGGGGATAACTTAAGGAAAATCAGTCAAATATGTTATTTATTTTAACATTTGTAACGGGAAATAAGAGTTACTGGATAAAATGGATATAAAATGTCATTATGGATATAAATGTCACTAATTATAAAAATAGATTTGAATAATTTAATATAAACTTTAACTTACTTTTATATTATGAAAATGGTAAGACAGTAATATAGAATTGAACTAGGCAATGATTCAAAGGATTTATCATAAATAAATCATTTAAAACTATTCTTGAAGCATAAAATAATTTTAAAGAAATTTATTAATTATTTTCAAAATAATTAATAAATTTGATTTCATATTTTAATTTAAATAATAAATCCAATTTAAATTAAGAATTGAATCAAAATTAAATTTGATTCAATTTTATTTACTTAATAAAATATTGAAATTTATTTATTATTTATATAATTGTATATGTAATTTTATCAAAACTGTATATATATATTGTTTATAAAGCATGGAAATGCAAATATAACTTTAAGAAAGGCAATGAAACTGCATTTATAAACTTTAAGTTAAGTTTTTTAAATTATTTAAAATATATTTATTTTTAATCTTAAACAATTAAATGTTCGTTTTTTTTTTTTTTTAATTCAAATTTAACGGGTGACGAATGTTAACCTGATATTTTTAAGAAACATTAAGTAAAACCTCATCTAAATAACGAAGTTAACGAATATGATATGTTTTTATTTCAGATGATCATTACATCACAGCTTATAAAGAAATATTGCATACAAATTAAAGTCAAATTCGCTGCACCATTTTATAAATACGAACTCGTGACTGGTGTCAGCGCCCTCATATAATATGCGAAAGGGTGCAAGTTTGATTCCTCTGGTGGTGTATGTTGCATCAATGCTTCCAGAAAAAGAGAATAAATAGTTTATAACACGTATTAGTGCAATTCCTATAAAAACGCAAATGTTTATATATATATATATATATATACTGTGCATGAAAAGCGAGGTTATTTTACTTCTTCCATGGAAGTAATTATTTTACATGTTATTGGAATACATCGCTGTGTGTTGTTTTAACATGGATCCAATCATCTAGTATGAAAAATTAAGAGGGATATAAAATCTTGAGATTTCGTATTTCTTAAAGGATCTAACTTCAATACATTATAAGTGAATACTTTATGTATATTTGAAAATTTCCTAAATGAGTTGTTTTCAACACGTATTTATGTACATTCCCTTTTCGTTTACCTTTAAACCTACTACTACATTTCTTTTTTTTTTTATTTACTGATGTATGTATATATTTCTTGATACTCAGTTACGTGGTGGCAGCTAATGTTAGCTTTTCTAACTTGAATAAATTTTCAAAATTATTTCTCTCTCTCTATATATATATATTATCTTGTTTTTATTGAGATTCAATGAAATTTTTGTATGTCGAGTTACAGACTGATTCTGACAAATCTCTTGTCGGCTCTTTGTATTTCTGCTTATATTTTTAAATGGCCGCACTTATATTTTTATATATTATAAACGTTTTATTTACGGAGTCATCAGTCCGACGACAAACACTCTACAGTCTACAGTCACTCTACAGTCCGTGACCTACAGTTTAAAGTGGATTCCGAACATCTGCAGACATCAATGGCACCACCGGGACTCGAACCCGAAACCTGTTGTGTCAGAGCCTAGCCACTCAGTCATCAGGCTCCATATTTATATATATATAAGTGTGCATTTTTGAGGGACTGAATGTAAGGCACATCAGTGTTTTTGTATAGTGAATGCTGCTATGATTTTAATATGCGAGTTGATTGTTTCTCACTGCATGTAAATTGCCTTATAGAACAGTTATAACATGATTATATGTAGTAAACGCATTCATAGCTATATTATAACTGTTAGATTTTCAATAATTCCTTCCTTTCCCATTTCCTTTCCTTTTACAGTGTTTGTTTTAAATATATATATATTTAAAATTGCCTCAAGAAATAAAAATACGATATGCATTATTTTATCTTTAACAAATTTGTAACTAAAGAAAAGCTTCTTAGAAAGTTCTATTCCATATAAATTAAGAACAGGATTCAATTTAATTCCAAAACAAACATCATTGATCAAACGAACATCAAAGAGAAAAGATTGTTTGTTTCTTTGATTGTTTGTCTTGAGTTGACAGTTCCTACACAGAAACAAAAGATATTTCATTATTCCCTTTCAGACTTTAGCTCATCCAATTCTTCCCTTTACCAAGATGAAGTACAGCAGCAAGTGAGTCACTTTATATTGTTTTTAAATCACCAAGCCTCATCGATTGTCAGTTCAAACCGTCTATCATCAAATAACCATTGATTCCAACTGCTTTATTTCACCTTTTAGAGTTCTCTTTCAATAAACAAAAGTACAGTTATACTTAACAGACTAGGCACTCATGGTTCGATATAAAAATCATAATATTGGACGCTCTTTGTGGCTTTCAAATTATAAACATTCTTCATTTTATCGTAAATGTCCTTCTAGCGGTAAAATAAGATTTGACAGCTGGTAATTCACTTCTGCAATGCATTTTTAGCATCGAATGTATGTGAGAATTAAATTGTTCTTTTCGAAACAATGTTTTGATTTTAAAAAGGAAGGCGACAGTTTTGTGGGTTACAAGATCAATAGGTGTTAAATTGTTTTCAAGTATGAAAGAAGAAGTTATTTATAGAGTTTAATCTTTATGTTAAATTATATTAACATATATTTTCTTTCTATGTTTGTTGAACATTTAGTTTAATATTGATAGTTTGATATTTTGTTTCCGTGAATCAGTATACAGAAACAGTAATTTGTAGTAAAACAGTTGAAGAAAAACATACCAAAACAAATAATTTAGAATACATTTAGTATCGATATAAGCATAGTGACATTAATACAAAGGATTGTTTAATAAGTAAGAATATATAATCTTTAGAAAAACTATTGTAAGACATACCTTAACTGCAATTAAATTGTTCTTTTCGGAATAATGTTTTAATTTTAAACGAAAGTGATGGTGTAGTGGGTTATGAGATTAGTAGATGTTAAATCGTTTCAAGTACGAAAGAAGTTTTTTATAGAGAAGCAGGTTTATTCTTTATTTCCTCAATCAGAAGTATTTCTTTTCCATGTTATTCTAATACACCGCTGTATAAGTTTTAACTTGGATCCGGAGGGATATAAAGTATTAAGTGTTCATATTTCTTAAAGGAGCTAACTTCAATATATTATAAGTCCATTCTTTATCTAATTTTGATGTTTCTTGAATGACTTGTTTACACCCTGCATTTATATATACATTTTCTATTCTTTTTTTTTCTGCTCTACTACTACATTTCTTTTTATTTACTGATGTAGGTATAAGTTTCGTGATATTCAAGTTTCGTGGTTGCAGTTAATGCTTACTTTCAAACTTGAATAAATCTTCCCAATTATTTCACTCCCTCTCCCCCTCTCTCTCTCTCTCTCTCTCTCTCTCTATCTCTCTATCTCTATCTCTATCTTGTTTTTATTGAAGTTCAATAAAAATTTTGTATGGCTATCTATAGACTGATTATGACAAATTCCTTGTCCGATCTTTTTATTTTTACTATTTTCCCTTTTATAGAGTTTCTCTATACACTATACATACACACACACATACACCATACACACACACATACACCATACACACACACATACACCCATACACACACACATACACTATACACACACCACACACACCATACATATACACACACTAGGAAAATTGTATCATACACACTACACACTACACACACCATACATATACACACACTACACACACCATACATATACACACACTACACACACGCACACGTATATATATATAAACATGTGTGTGTGTGTGTATCTGGTGTGTGTATGGGGTGTGTGTGTATATGTGGTGTGTATGTGTATATGTATGGTGTATGTGGTGTGTGTATGTGTATGGTGTATATATATATATATATATATAGTTCCTTTCCTTTTTTTTTATATCTTGTGTCCTTTTTAAATACAAAATACATTTAAAATATACCACAAAATAATCTTTCTAAGCATATAAATATTTTTCTTCTATAAATTTTTAACTGATGAAAAGTTTCTTAAAAAGATCTATTCCATATAAATTAAGAACAGGATTCAATTTAATTCCAGAGCAAACATCATTGATCAAACGAACATCAAAGAGAAAAGATTGTTTGTTTCTTTGATTGTTTGTCTCGAATCGGAAGTAGCGTTTCTACACAGAAACAAAAGACATTTCATCATTCCTTTCAGGCTTTAGCTCATCCGATTCCTTCCTTTACCAAGATGAAGTACAACATGAAGTGAGTCACTTTATATTGTTTTAAATCACCAAGCCTCATCGATTGTCAGTTCAAACCGTCTATCATCAAATAAACCATTGATTCCAAGTGCGTTATTTCAACTTTTGGAGTTCTCTTTCAATAAACAAAAGTACAGTTATGCTTAACAGACTAGAAGACTCAAAATCGATATAAAATTATAATATTTGACGCTCTTTTGTGGCTTTCAAATTATAAACATTCTTTCATTTTATCGTAAATGTCCTTCTAGAGTTAAAATAAGATTTAACAACTAGTAATTTACTTCTGCAATGCATCGAATGTATGTGAGAATTAAATTGTTCTTTTCGGAATAATGTTTTTATTTTAAAGGAAGGAGACAGTTTTGTGGATTACAAGATCGATAGGTGTTAAAATGTTTCAAGTATGAAAGTAGTAGTTATTTATAGAGATTAAGATTTATGTTAAATTGTATTAACATATTTTTTCTTTCTGTCTGTATTGAACATTTAGTTTTAATATTTATAGTTTGAATGTTTTGTTTCCGTAAATCAGAAGAAAAAAACAGTAGTTTGTGCTAAAAAGGTTGAAGAAAACAGACTAAAACAACGAATATAGGATTTATTTAATATGGAATTTAGCATAACGATCTCAATACAAATAATTTTTTAATAAGTATGATTATATATTCCATAGAAAAATGTTACAAGACGTACCTTAACTGTAGTGGTTCCATGGAACTGTAGTACCTGACCTTCCATGGAACTGTAGTACCTGACCTTCCATGGAACTGTATTGCACGACCTACCTTAACTGTAATAGATCCATGGAACTGTACCTCAAATATCAACATAAAATGAATCAACAGTTATTATTGTAAAGTGCCAATCTTCAATGAGCATCAGTTTCAATTGTTGTAAAAAACATCCCACTCATGTGCTACAAAACATCAGCCAACCTATGCTGGGGATATTCTCACTCTCTAGAAACTCTTTTACAAGATAACGATATCGGTTTGATATCCTTCTCCATAGAAATCAAGTCTACACTGGTACGGAAGAAGGAATTACTTGTTGGAATAAGTTAACATGGTCATCGAAAAAGCAACTTGATGCGTCCCTTCATCATAATATCTCCCCAGATTACATACAGGTATGACTATGTTCTCACGTCTCTCACCATGGGGCTGGCACCTAAGATGATTGCAAGAGCCAAAACATTATGACCATGATAACGAGTTGGCCCACCTTTGGAGCGCAACACAGCTTCAACCCGCCTTGGCATGGATTATACCACCACTTAATACCAGTTATTTATCACGTGCCTTTCACGTCATCCAGGCGAGTTTATTGCAAAAAATAATGTTTTGGCTCTTGAATGTATGTATATATATATATTTATTTATAGTAAAATAACAAAATAAATTTAGTACATATATCATAAATTTATTTTCTAACATGTTTGTCTTATAGCTCTTTTGTTAAACTTCCAAATAGAATTTTGTTTCCAAAGATAAAAGAACTTTTCTTAAAATACCAAGAATGATTTCGTTTCACTTCTCCTTCACAATCTTTCAGAGTTTCATCCAAACTTTTGGGATGCCGCTTATACAGAGCGTGTTTTAAAGGTCAAAATGCACAGTAGCATACAGCAGTCACGTCTGGAGACTTGAATGGTAGGCGTTTAAATGGAATAGCCTCAATTCCGGTTTCTTTCTCCTTTTTCCCAAATACAAAAATTTTAGATTTAAGGGTTTTGAATGGTAGATTTTTCCTGAGAAATTTAACACTGTGAACTTTGTTTAGATGAAGTGATGGAACGTTTTCATTAAAAATAGATGTTTAAAAATATTTCTGAATAGTAATTCGAGTTAAAATAATGGTAAAAAAAAAAGATCAAAATTAAGTTTTTAGTTACAAGATAATCCAATAGTAACTATAAACCTTAGCAAAAGATATAATAAGAGGCACACATACCTTTGCTGGATATGCTTTTTATCCGTTTCTCCCAAGCAAATGGCGCTCTGACACTTTGGTGCCACAGGCTACAGGTTCGAATCCTGGCGGTGACAGGGATATTTGTTAGTGGTTAGATTCCAAATTAAACTGTAGTCTAAATTGTGCAAAAAAATGACCGTTGAGCAACAAATCAAACCAAAACCCAGGCAAATATAATTTTTGATGTTTCATTACTTTTTAATTAATTATGTCACATATTTTACGCATAAAAATATTAAAAACATGCTTTTCACTTCTTTTTTTTTTTAAATCAAATAAAAGTATATATCTTCATAAAGAGCAAAAAATATAGTCTTCGTTATATAGAGTTAAGACACATTAAAGCAATGAATACTTTTAATTATGCAGATGACAATTTAAACTTATTCCGAGCTGATGCCATTCTTTATTTTAGTTATTTAAATTTAATGCATGGAGAAAGGTAAAATCGTTACAAAAATTGTTTAAACATGTTGTATATATGCAATGAATTTGTGTTCTTTAAGTCATAAAATTCGTATCGCTTTCAATGAGTTAAAACATCATCATTGCACTATCTTTATGAGTCTGGCAGCAGTAAAATATGAAATTGATGTTATAAAATAGTGTAAATTTTATAATATTACAACCGGCACCTTTATTTCAGAAAGATTTAAAATTGCGGTTGCGTAAATTTTCCCAAATTACGATATTACGCAACTGACACTTTATCAGAAACGACAAGAAAATATATCCTAATATACACTCATGTCCATAAATTTAGGATATTTCAGAATCACACAGAAATTGAACTCTAAAATAAAAATTTCATCTGTAGAATTATCACACACATCTTGGAAGAAGAATATGCAAATTACAGGAAACCACCATATGGCGCGGATAGTACGTCACAATGACGAAAGTGTAAGAGAGGGGTATATAAGGAATGCAGGCAAAGAAGTAAAAAATTGTTCACAAGCGCTTTAAAAGCCTTTCAGTGCAATAACCGCATAGTTATGGCACAAAGGAAGCATTTGGATGATTTTTTACGTGGTAGAATTATCGGACGACTGGAATGTGGACGCACCCAGCTGGAAGTATCCGAGGAACTTGGAATCGCCCAGAGTGTCATCTCCAGGCTTTGGCAACGATTCAAGATGATGGTAATGTGAGTAGATGTTACATCACAGGTACGTCCCCGAGTTACAACGCCGAATGAGGATCGATATTTAGCAGTTACTGCCAAAAGAAACAGAAGGGAGCGCAGCATCAGACCTGTCTCGTCAGCTCTCTTCAGCTACCGGTACGACAGTTTCAAGGCAGACCGTGTACAGAGACGCTTAGGGCACATTGGTCTTTTGCTCGTAGGCCTGTCAGATGTGTTCCACTTACCGCAACTCACTGTCGCCTGTGATTAACCTGGAGTGGAGAGCATGCATTGCGGACACCGCAACAGTGGCCTTATGTGATGTTTTCCGACGAGTCCAGGTTTAGTTTGCTGTCTGATTCTCGGAGGACTTTCATATGGAGAGCGCCAGGTACCCGTTACCACCAAGAGAACACCATTGAACGACACCGTTACGGTGGTGTAGGATGGCTCGTTTCGGGAGGAATTATTCTTGGTTCCAGAACTGACCTGCATGTTCAGAGTGTAACGATGACAGCCACATCTATCGGGATGTCATTCTGGAACAACATGTACGTTTGTTTCGGGGCACCATGGGTGCTGAATTTCTGTTTATGGAGGACAACGCCCGTCCTCACCGTGCAAACATTGTAGACGAATGCCTTCAATTGGAGGATATCACCCGTATGGATTGGCCAGCATATTCACCGGACTTGAATCCAATAGAGCATGTGTGTGGGATATGCTTGGCCGACGAATTGCAGCCCGTCAACCCTCCCACCTGTCAACCGGAACTCCGGAGGGCATTGCTTGATGAGTGGTGTAATATTCCCCAAGATCAGATTGATAATTTGATACTCAGCATGCCTAGGCGTTGTAAGGCCTGTATTGCATCGTCCGGGAGACATACTCCATATTAACCATCATACTAACCATGTTATACTGTTTTTTAAATAAAAAAATTAAAAAATTATTTTTGAAATGTGCTCCAGGGAGTAAAATCGCAATTTTTATTAATTATGTCAAACATATAGCATCTTTTTTTGCTCTTTACCTTTTGTTTAATAAATAGACTTTACAAATAAGTCAAATTTGTTTTGCTTCTGTCTCTTTCTTTGCCTGAACTTCATTATCCTTAATTTATGGACATGAGTGTACATTACTTATAAAAAATATTTGCCATTGTAGACATAGTACTTAAATTAAAGGTATTTTTCAACGTTACCAAATCTGAAAACCTATTTGACAAACACAGTAGAGAAAGAACGTCTAAATGGGTTTATATTATTAAATATTCATCAAAATATTGAAGTTTAAATATCGAGGAGCTAGCACAAAATGAAGAGAAGTTTAAAATTTCATTTATAATTTCATGCGTTTTCTTAGAAATTAAATTTTAGTTTTTTGTGCCGTTCTTCTTAGTTTTAACGTTGTATTTTTTATGTATTTGAACCAAATGAGTGCTATGTAAAAATTATTAATCAAATAATAACACAAATTGGAATTTTGACATCAGATACATTTCCTATTACTTGTGGTTAGCATATATATATATATATAAACCACCGCTCTATGTTCTTGTTCTTTATATATGTTGTTGTTGTGACTAAACCTTAGTGTTCGGCAACGCGGGACGGACAATCCATGAATAGACTACTCATGGGGAGTTGGTTTTATGGGTGAGTACACCCGTAAGTAAAAGTCCGACTTGGCTCCTTGTCGCTGAAGAAGGATAGCTGTGACTTCCGGGTAGACTGTTAAATAGAACTACCCCGCATTTGCATATCGTATGGGAGAAAAATCAGAAAACACTCACGGGTAACATGACTAACGAATAAAAGATGCTGAACATCTCAAACGCCATCGGGTCTCGTTGATTTTGAAACAATACGTACAATAATGCAATCAGCTGATTGAGACTCAGCTCTAATATTTACCAGAGGCCCACGTTACCATTGAGCCCCGAGTCGGGCTCCTGATATATATCACGGGACATATATATATATATATATAACAAGAGCGGAGGCTGTTACAAAATGTAGCTGAATACCAAGTGGTATCGGCGGATAAATTAAAAGTTCTGAACATTTTTTCTACTTTATTTGATTAACAGAATAGTTTAAAAATTGGAGCAGGTGGGTAAGTATTACAATCTAGCATAGGGAAGACAATAAGAGAGAGACGGATCTTTCAAGGCTGTGAAAGTTGTTCAACTTCTGGCCATTGAAAACAAATAATTAAAAAATGTTTTGGTTAATATACTGCCGAATGTAAGACTGGACTGTTAAGTCAGCTACTAATTATAGAAATAAAGAATTGTTATTATGAGAAATTCTGAAAATTCAAATTAAATAAGGAGGAATGCAACAATTTAATTTATTAGTTGTAAATCGTGACAGCAATGCGGGTGTTGTTACGTATATAAACAACATTACATACATAAAAAAGATTAAGTAATGCCCTTCAAAATCACAGAGATTTGTCATCTAGATAACGAAATTTCCACATTTAATGAAAAAGCAATGACATCTCAGATTAAAAATTTCAGCCATTTCTCCTACTAAAGCCGAGCTACCATCACTTTAAGCTCCTTTGACTGCTCATATCTCTTTATCCGGAACATTTCATCGTCCGCTTCACTTAAAAGATATTCTTTAATATTTTTCCAAGAAAGATTATTTTTTCAAAAAAACTTCTTTTCGACCCGTTTCAGTAAATGATATCGATCATTTCATCTCGGCACCTTCTATTACTTTTCTCGCTCAGTAACTGTCTTTCTTCCTATTCATGTCAGCTTTCCTGTCTTTAATAGCTATCCTTCTTTCTTCTTCATCTTCATCTTCTTCTTCTTTTCAGAATCGTTTTTAAAAATAATTTTTCAAAGCTGTGGATGAAAGATTTTATTTTATTATAAAGCGATCACTGTAAGATTTGACGTGTTAAAGGAACATCCATTCAAACCTAAGAATTTTTAATTTGTTTCTTGTTAATTTTTGGGTCTACTTTATCATCGTTAAATTTCTACCTGGATTTATTACATAAAAACTGAACTTAATTGGTGGATTTATTTACAGCATCAATTTAAAAAAGATATTTCTTTAGAAATAATACAAGACAAATGTATTTTTACAGAGATCTAATTATCCTTTTGTGAGTTATTACACTTTTCTAATAAAATTCTTTTTCACATTTAATGGAATATCAAATGTCTCATTCATTTTATATATATAATAAATTTAAAAAAATTTGTTTAATCTCATAGGAAATTAAATTTCAGTAATATTAAAACTCCATTCTATTCATTAGTATTTGAAATATTTTTAAAAAGTCATTTTTCATTTATGTGTGAACTAATGCGTTGATGCATAATGGTACTTGTGACAAATTAAATCATACGAAAATTTTAATTTCATTTTTATTAAAAAATTAGTTCCATTTCTTATCAAAAGCTAAGATTTAATTTTCAATAGATTTTATCTCTTTTAAATAGTAAATGCTTCTCCTTTTAAAAAAAAACAAAGTGATTAGAAAGAAATAGTTTCTATCAAATGCTAGATTTAATCTTCAATAAATTTTGTTTCCTTTCATTAGCAAATGTTTTTTCTATTTTATTAAAAAAATTTATCTTAGATAGAAATAGCTCTTTTATAAACTAATATTTTCAATTGAATCATTATGCTTGAAAATAGTATAGTTGAGTTAATTTTAATTTACTATCAAATAAATGATTTAGCAAAATTGAATGACTTCATAAGGATATTAAGTAACATTACAATATCACATTTATCTTTTTCTTCATTGGCGCAATAGCCCCATAATGCGCCAAACATTCTGCCTACTGGCAGATTTGGAGATAGGAAAAGTTTCCTTTCTGTAAGATTGGGATTGTTAGCCCTGCGCCCTACAGGCATATGAGACCGCGACCTACGGCTACCACTACAAATATCCATGATACTGCTAGGACTCGAACCCGAAATCTGTGGTACCCTGCTCCAGCCACTCGAACTTCAGATTTCAGTTGGTTATTGTCGGAGATTTTTAAAATATTGGAATCTGGCAT
The DNA here is from genome assembly GCA_021605095.1 of Caerostris extrusa. NCBI lineage: Eukaryota > Metazoa > Arthropoda > Arachnida > Araneae > Araneidae > Caerostris > Caerostris extrusa. Next base: position 182,718 of record BPLR01016432.1, read on the forward strand.
CTGGGAGACATTTGGAGAGAGAACAACTTTAAGGATGTAAAGTTTTTAACATCTGGCCATCAAGCTAAAAGGTTAGCGAAAGCAAATCATTAAAATTGTTTTGGTTAATAGATCGCAGACCATGGGATTGCACTGTTAAATCAGTTGTTAATTATTGAAAAATATCAGTGGTTATTGTGAGAAAATGCGAAAATTCAAATTAAATGGAGGTTAGTGCATCTATTGGAATTTATTAGTTGTAAATCTCGAAATAAGGAACATCTGAAACTGGTGTTAATACATATATAAATAAGTTTAAATGCACAAGATGATTATGTAATATCCTTTACAATCGAGATTTATCATATAGATAACGAAATTTCACATTTGAAGAAAAGGAATGACATCTCGATTTAAAATCCGAGATACCATCACTTTAAGCTCATCTGACTGCTCATATCTCTTTATCAAAGGACATTTCATCGTTCGCTTTTATCAGCCTTCACTTAAAAGAAATTCTTTCATATTTTCCAAGAAAGATTATTTTTTTTTTTAATTCTTTTCGAAACCATTTCAGTAAATGATATCGATCATTTCATCTCGGCACCTTCTATTACTTTTCTCCCTCAGTAGCTGTCTTTCTTCCTATTCATGTCACTTCCCGTCTTTAATAGCTATCCTTCTTTCTTTCTTTTTCTTCATCTTCGTCTTCTACTTCTTCATCCTTTTGCAGGATCGTTTTTAAAAAAATTTTCGAAGCTGTGGATGAAAGATTTTATTTTATTATAAAGCAATCACTGGAAGATTTGATGTGTTAAAGGGACATCCATTCAAACCCAAGAAATTTTAATTTCTTTTTTGTTAGTTTTTGGCTCTCTACTTTATTATCGTTAAAATTCTATCTGGATTTATAACATAAAAACTTAGTTCAAGTGGCATATTTATTGCACAGCATAAATTTAAAAAGATGATGCTTTAAAAAGAATACAAGACAAATGTATTTTTACAGAGATCTAATTATCCTTTTGTGAGATATTACTCTTTTCGAATGAAATTCTTTTTCACGTTTAATGGAATATAAAATGTTTCATTCAATTTATATATAATAAATTGGTAAAAATTATTTAAGCTCATAAAAATTCAATTTCATTAATATTATTCTTCATTTAATTGGTATTTGAAATATTTTTAATGTCATATTTCATGTTTTGAACTGATGTGTTGATACACAATGGGATTTATGACTAATGGAATCATATGAATCTTTTGATTTAATTTTTCTTATTTTATTAAAAACGAATTCAATTTCTTATGAAATGCCAAAATTTAATCTTCAATAGAATTTATCCCTTTCTATTAGCAAATGTTTTTCCTTTTAAAAAAAAATTCAATTTAAATAGAAATAGCTCTTTAACAAACTAAGATATTTATTAGAATATTTATGTTTTATAATGGCATAGTTGTGTTTAATTTTATCTTAATATCAAATGAAAGATTTATCAAATCTAAATTACTTTATGAGGACACTAAATGTCATTACAATATTACATTTATCATCTTCTTCATTGGTGCAGCAGCCTCATGGTGGGCCAAGAACGTCTGCCCTATTAGCAGATTTCGAGGCAGGTGAGGTTTTCTTTTTTAAAAGGTTGGTTTGTCAGCCCTAGGCCCTTCAAGTATATTAGATAGTCACCTACGGTTTAAAAGTTGTTTTCGAACCACTCCAAGCACTATGGCATCGCGGACTCGAACGGAAACATGTGGTACCAAGCGCCAACCACTCTGCCGTCAGGTCCCAGGTAGTTAGGGAATGAGGTTTTTAAATGTATTGCCATCGAAGCGTAAGGTTATCGAAAAAAAAACTTTCGGTTTTGATTAATAGTTCGCAAGCTATCGAAAACATAAACTATCAAACACTTTGGTCAATAGATCCCAGACCATGAGACCGTACTGCTAAATCAGCTATTAATTATAGGAAAAACAAATGGTTATTATGAAAAACTCTGTAAATTCAAACTAAATAAAAGCTAGAGCAACAATTGAATTTATTAGTTGTAAATCACTCAATGCGAAACAGCAAATCGAGTGTTGTTACGTGTATAAATAGCTTTACATAAATAAAATAATTAAGTAATGCCCTTCAAAATCAGAGGATTTATCATTTAACTAACGAAATTTCCACATTTAATGAAAAGGAATGACACCTTCGATTAATAATTTCGGCAATTTCTCCTACTAAAGCCGAGCTACGTCACTTTAAGTTCCTTTGACTGCTCATATCTCTTTATCCAGGACATTTCCTCGTCCGCTTTTCTGTGACTTAACTTGAAAGAAATTCTTTCATATTTTTCCAAGAAAGATTATTAAAAAAATTCTTTTCGAGACATTTCAGTAAATGATATCGATCATTTCATCTCGGCACCTTCTATTACTTTTCTCCCTCAGTAACTGTCTTTCTCCCTATTCATGTCAGCTTTCCTGTCTTTAATAGCTATCTTTCTTTCTCCTATTTCTTCATCTTCTTCTACTTCTACTTTTGAAGACAATTTTTAAAAATAATTTTCAAAGCTGTGGCTGAAAGATTTTATTTTATTATAAAGCGATCACTGGAAGATTTGATGCGTTAAAGGGACATCCATTCAAACTCAAGAAATTTTAATTTCTTTCTTCTTAATTTTTGGCTCTACTTTATTATCTTTAAAATTCTATTTGGATTTATAACATAAAAACTGTGTTTAATTGGTTGATTAATTGCACAGCATAAATTTAAAAATATATTTCTTTAGAAATAATACAAGACAAATGTATTTTTACGGAGATTTAATTATCCTTTTGAGAGCTATGATACTTTTCTAATGAAATTCTTTTTCACATTTAATGGAGATAAAATGTCACATTCATTTTCTATATAATAAATTCAAAAAAAAAGGGTTTAATCTCATAGAAAATTAATTTCATTAATATTAAAATGCCATTCTATACACTGGTATTTGAAATATTTTTAAAGCCATTTTCATTTTTGTGAACTAATGTGTTGATGCGTAATGGCACTTACGCTTTATGAAATTATACGAATCTTTTAATTTCCTTTTTTCTTATTTTATTAAAAAGCAATTCAATTCCTTATCAAACGCTAAGATTTTATTTTCAATGGATTTTGTCTCTTTTATTAGCAAATGTTTTTCCCTTTTCTTAAGAAAAAAATTGATGTTAGATAGAAATGACTCTTTGATAAACTAATATTTTGAATTGAAACATTTTGCTTTTAAATTGCATAGTTACATTTATTTTTATATTAACATCAAGTAAAAGATTTAGCAAAACTGAATAATATTTTGAGGATATTAAATACCATTACAAAACTGTAATATTGTAATATGTAATAAAAATGTAATTCTTCATTTTTGCAACAGCACTATGGTGGGCCAAGAACATCTGGTTGTTGATAGTTTCGAGATAGGAGATATTTTCTTTTACAGGTGTAGGGATTGTCAGCCCTACACCCTATAGGCATATAACACCCTACTACTACATCACACCACATCACTGTGCCTAGAGCTGCGTTGAACTTTACAGTTTGAAAATTATGTGTGTGAGAAGAAGTCTGATTGGGCTCTGTGATTCTCTACGGTCATATGGGACCGGGACTTACATATTAAAGTGGATTCGAACCACTATAAACATCCATGGTACCACCGGAACTCGAAAATCCTATACCTGTGGTATAGAGTGCTAAAGCGCTATAAACTCGGCAATCAGGCTCAATATAAGTTAGTGCAATGATTGAATTTATTAATAGTAAATTGCTCAATAAGGAACAGCGAACCGGGTGTTATTACGTATATAAATAGCTTTACATGCACAAAAAAAAAAAAGTAATTCCCTTCAAAATCACATTGATTTAACGAAATTTCCCATTTGAGGGAAAAGAATGACATCTCCGATTAAAAATTTCGTCAATTTCATTTCTCCTACTACAGCTGAGCTCCCATCACTTTAAGCTCCTTTGACTGCTCCTATCTCTTTATCCGTGACATTTCATCGTCCGCTTCTCTCTGCCTTCACTTGAAAGAAGTTCTTTAATATTTTTTCGAGAAAGATTAATTTTTTAAAATTCTTTTCGAGCCATTTCAGTAAAGGATATCGATCATTTCATCTCGGCACCTTCTATTACTTTTCTCCCTCAGTAACTGTCTTTCTTCCTATTCATGTCAGCTTTCCTGTCTTTAATAGCTACTCTTCTTTCTTCTATTTCTTCATCTTCTTCGTCTTCTTCTTTTTCAGGATCGTTTTTAAAAATAATTTTCAAAGCTGTGGATGACAGATTTTATTTTATTATAAAGCGATCACTGGAAGATTTGATGCGTTAAAGGGACATCCATTCAAACCCAAGATATTTTTAATTTCTTTCATGTTAATTTTTGGCTCTACTTTATTAACGTTAAAATTCTATCTGGATTTATAGCATAAAAACTGAGTTCAATTGGTGGATTTATCGCACAGCATCAATTTAAAAAGATATTTCTTTAGAAATAATGCAAGACAAATGTATTTTTACAGAGATCTAATTATCCTTTGTGAGCTATTACACTTTTCGAATGAAATTCTTTTTCAAGTTTAACAGAATATAAAGTGTCACATTCATTTTATATATAATAAATTGAAAAAAATAGTTTATTCTCATAGAAAATTAATTTCATTTTTTTTTTTATTGCCATTTTTTTCATTTCTAATGTGTTGATGCATAATGACATTTATGATTAATGAAATCATACGAAAATTTAATTTCATTTTTATTAAAAATTACTTCTTATTTCTTATTAAACGCTAGGATTTAATTTTTAAATAGATTTTGTCTCTTTCACTAGTAAATGCTTTTCGCTTGTTTAAAAAAATTGATTTTAGATAGAAATATCTCTTTGATAAACAAATATTTTTATTCGAATCATTATGACTGAAAATAGCATAATTACGTTTAATTTTATCTTAATATGAAATAAAATATTTAGAAAAACTAATTAACTTAAAGAGGTTATTAAATATTATATTTATCTTTTTCTTCATCGGCGCAACAGCCCCATGGTGGGCCAAACCATCTGCCATTGGCAGATTTCGAGATAGAAGATGATTTCCGTTTATATGCGTGGGTGGTTTCATAGATAGTCAGCCCTATTCCCTAACGCTCTACAGTCATATTAGACCAGGGTCTGAGTGTCTAGACCTGTGGCTCTCGAGGCCACAAGTTTCATGTTCAAGTTCCGGCGGTCTCATATGATTGTAGAGCGTCACGGAGCCCAGTCAGACTTCTCACATACATCATTCCCAAATTGTAAAAGGGCAACTCAGCTCTAGGCACAATGATGTAGTGTGGTTTAGCAGTAGTAGTTATTAATTATAGAAAAATAAAGTGGTTATAATGAGAAATTGTGAAAATTCAAATAAAATAGAGGTTAGTGCAGCGATTGGAATTAGTTATAAATTTCAAAATGAGTAACATCTAAACGGGTGTTATTACGTATATAAATAGCTTTACATGCACAAAATGATTAAATAATGCACTTCAAAATCACAGAGATTTGATCATGAAGCTAGCGAAATTTCCACATTTAATGAAAAGCAATGACATCTCCGATTTAAAATTTCGTCAAATTTCTCCTACTACAGCTGAGCTCCCATCACTTTAAGCTCCTTTGACTGCTCCTATCTCTTTATCCGGGACATTTCATCGTCCGCTTCTCTCTGCCTTCACTTCAAAGAAATTCTTTCATATTTTTCCAAGAAAGATTATTTTTTTAAAAATTCCTTTTCGACCCATTTCAGTAAATGATATCGATCATTTCAAATCGGCACCTTCTATTACTTTTCTTCCTTTCGTAACTGTCTTTCCTCCTATTCATGTCAGCTTTCTTTCTTTAATAGCTGCCCTCCTTTCTTCTATTTCTTCATCTTCTTCTACTTCTTCTTTTCAGGATCGTTTTTAAAAATAATTTTCAAAGCTGTGGATGAAAGATTTTATTTTATTATCAAGCGATCACTGGAAGATTTGATGCGTTAAAGGGACATCCATTCAAACCCAAGAAATTTTAATTTTTTTCTTGTTAATTTTTGGCTCTACTTTATTATCGTTAAAATTCTATCAGTGATTCTGGATTTTATAACATAAAAAACTGAACTTAATTGGTGGATTTATTGCATAACATAAATTTAAAAAGATATTTCTTTAGAAATAATACAAGACAAATGTATTTTTACAGAGATTTAATTATCCTTTTATGAGCTATTATACTTTTCTAATGAAATTCTTTTTCACGTTTAACGGAATATAAAATGTCTTATTCATTCTATGTATAATAAATTCAAAAAAAAAGAGTTTAATCTTATAGAAAATTAATTTCATGAATATCATTCTCTACACTATTTGAAATATTTTTAAAGTCCATTTTTCATTATTGTGAACGAATGTGTTGATGGATGGAATTTGTGACTAATGAAATCATAGGAAAATTTTAAATTCATTATTATTAAAAATCAGTTCCATTTCTTATCAAAAGCTAAGATTCAATCTTCAATAGATTTTGTCTCTTTTCAAAAGTAAACGATTTTTTCTTTTTTTAAGAAAAAAATAAATGTAAGATTGAAATAGTTTTGATAAACTAATATTTTTATTAGAATCATAATGCTTTAAAATGCCATAGTTACATTCAATTTTATCTTAATATCGAATAAAATATTTAGCAAAACTGAATAACTTTATGACGATAGTAAAACCATTACAATATTACATTTATCTTCTTCATTGGTGCAACAGCCCCAATATGGGCCAAAGCCGTCTGGCTATAGGCAGATTTCGAGATAGGAGATGTTTTCTTTTTGCAGGGAAAGGGTTTGCAGCCCTATGCCCAACTCTCTACAGTCATATTAGATCAGGGCCTGAATGGCTGAGTGTTTATATCTGTAACGCGTATATAATCGCCCTCATATTGATTGTAGAGCGTCTTGATGCCCAATCAGAAGTCTCACCCATATCATTCCCAAACTGTAAAAGAGCAACTCGGCTCTAGGCATAGTGATGTAGTGTGGTGTAGTAATAGTTATTAATTATAGGAAAATCAAGTGGTTATAATGATAAATTGTAAAAATTCAAATTAAATAGGTGTTAATGCAACGATTGAATTTATTAATTGTAAATCGTGACATAGAGGACCAAAAAAAGTGTGTTATTAAATATCAAAATAATTTTACATGCACCAAATGATTAAATAATGTCCTTCAAAATCACAGAGATTGATCATCTAGCTAACGAAATTTCCACATTTGATGAAAAAGGAATGACATCTCCGATTAAAAATTTTGGCAATTTCTCCCACTAAAGCCGAGTTCCCATCACTTTAAGTTTCTTTGACTGCTCATATCTCTTTATCCGGGACATTTCATCGTCCACTTCTCCATCACCCTTCACTTGAAAGAAGTTCTTTAACGTTTTTCCAAGAAAGATTATATTTTTTAAAGAAAAATTCCTTTTGGACTCATTTCAGTAAATGATATCGATCATTTCATCTCGGCACCTTCTATTACTTCTCTGCCTCAGTAACTGTCTTTCTTCCTATTCATGTCAGCTTTCCTGTCTTTAATAGCTATCCTCCTTTCTTCTATTTCTTCATCTCCTTCTTCGTCTTCTTTTCAGGATCGTTTTTAAAAATAATTTTCAAAGCTGTGGATGAAAGATTTTATTTTATTATAAAGCGATCACTGGAAGATTTGATGTGTTAAAGGACATCCATTCAAACTCAAAAAAATTTTAATTTTTTTCTTGTTAATTTTTGAATCTACTTTATTATAGTTAAAAATATATCTGGATTTGAGTTTAATTGATAGATTTATTGCACAGCATAAATTTTAAAAGATATTTCTTTAAAAATAACAATGTATAAAAACAAATGTATTTTTCATAGGCCTAATTATCCTTTTGTGAGCTATTACACTTTTCTAATGAAATTTTTTTTCACGTTTAAGGGAATATAAAATGTTCCATTCATTTAATATATGATAAATTGAAAAAAATGGTTTAATCTCATAGAAAATTAATTTTAAAATTAATAATAACCTAATGTGTTGATGCATAATAGGTACTATTGACTAATGAAAGCATGCGAAAATTTTAATTTCATTTTTCTTATTTTGTTAAAAATTAGTTCCATTTCTTATTAGACGCCAAGATTAAATCTTCAATAGATTTTGTCTCTTTTTAATAGCAAACGTTTTCCCCCTTTCTTAATTTAGATAGAAATACCTTTGATAACCTAATATCTTTTTTTTTTTTTTTTTAGTCATTACGTTTGAAAGTAGCATAGCTACATTTAATTTTATCTTCATATCAAATAAAAGATTTAGCAAAAACTGAAGAACTTGATGAGGATATTAAATATTATTACAATATTACAGTTATCTCCTTCTTCTTTGGCGCAACAGTCACATGGTGGGCGAAGACCATCTGCCTATTGACATATTTTGGGAAAGGAGATGTTTTCTTTTTACAAAGGTAGAGATGTCACCCCTAAGTCCTACAGGCATATGAGTCCCGAATCTACGACTTAAAGTGGATTCCGAACCAATACAAACATCCATGGCAATGATGGGACTCGAATACGAAACCTGTGGTACCGAGCGCCAGACACTCAGCCATCTGGTCCCAGGTGGTTATGGATTGAGGTTTTTAAATACTTTGCCATCAAAGCGAAAAGTTATCGAAAACAAATCATTAATTTTTTTTGGTTAATAGATCGCAGACCATGGGACTGCACTGCTAAATCAGCTAATAATTATAAGAAAAACAAATGGTTATGATAAGAAATTGTGAAAATTCAAATTAAATAGGAATTAGTGAAACAACTGAATTTATTAGTTCTAAATCGAGACATAAGGAACAGTTAAACGGGTGTTATTACGTATATAAATAACTTTACATGAACAAACGGATTAAGTAATTCATTTCAAAATCACAGAGTTTTATCATCTAGTTAATGAAATTTCCACGTTTGATGAAAAAGGAATGACATCTCCGATTAAATATTTCTGCAATTTCCCTACTACAGCTGAGCTCCCATCACTTTAAGCTCCTTTGACTGCTCCTATCTCTTTATCCGGGACATTTCATCGTCCGCTTCTCTCTGCCTTCACTTGAAAGAAGTTCTTTAATATTTTTCCGAGAAAGATTATTATTTTTTTAAAGAAAAAATTTCTTTTCGACCCATTTCAGTAAATGATATCGATCATTTCATCTCGGCACCTTCTATTACTTTTCTTCCTTTCGTAACTGTCTTTCCTCCTATTCATGTCAGCTTTAATGTCTTTAATAGCTATCCTCCTTTCTTCTATTTCTTCATCTTCTTCTTCTTGTCTGGATCATTTTTAAAAATAATTTTCAAAGCTGTGGAGGAAAGATTTTCTTTTATTATAAAGCGATCACTGGAAGATTTTTGGCGTTAAAGGGACATCCATTCAAACCTAAGGGAATTTTTAATTTGCTTCTTGTTAATTTTTGGCTCTACTTTATTATCGTTAAAATTCTATCTGGATTTATAGCATAAAAACTGAGTTTAATTGGTGGATTTATTGCACAGCATAAATTTAAAAAGATATTTCTTTAGAATTAAGACAAGATAAATGTATTTTTACAGAGATCTAATTATCCTTTTGTGAGCTATTACACTTTTCTAATGAGATTCTCTTTCAAGTTTAACAGAATATATAAAATGTGTTATTAAATGTTTCATTCATTTTATATATAATAAATTGAAAAAAATTGTGTAATCTCATAGAAAATTAATTTTATTAATATTAAAACATCATTCTGTACTCCGGTATTTGAAATATTTTTAATGTTTATTTTTCAATTTTGTGAGCTAATGTGTTGATGCATAATGGCATTTATGATTAAAGAAATCATACGAAAATTTAAACTCCATTTTTATTAAAAATTAGTTCCGTTTCTTATCAAAAGCTAAGATTCAATTTTCAATAGATTTCATCTCTTTTTGAATAGTAAATGTTTTTCCTTTTTTTAAAAATTTTAGAAAGAAATAGCTCTTTGATAAACTAATATTTTAATTTGGAATATTATGCTTAAAAATAGCATAGATACATTTAATTTTGCTTAATATCAAATAAAAGATTTAACAAGTTGACGATATTAAATATCATTAGAATATTATATTTATGTCTTATAGAAATCATTATATTTTCTAAAATTTATACGAATAAATATAGCTTAATATTGAATATTCTAATCCTATTTTAAAATATCCTAATATAATCAATATATCCTAATCTTTTTTTTTAAATATCTTAATATAATCAATATATCCTAATATATTTAATATATCCTAGTAAAAATATCCAAATTAATTATATATCCTAATATTAAAAAAAAATATCCTAATATTCTAATTATCATAAATGAAGACATTTTTTTTTATGTTTAGCTTAGAAACCATTAGTGTTCTTAAGATTCTTACAAATGTAAATTAAGTTGTTGAAATTTTAATGTAAATTTAAAATAAATAATAACTATTATAATCATCTTTTGAAAATAAAATCAATATCGATTGTGTAATTATCATAAATGAAGGCATTTTTTGTGTGTGTGTGTGTTTAGCTTAGAAACCATTACTGTTTTTAAGATTTCTTACAACTCATTTTTTTATACTGTAAAGAGTTAAAATTAAAAGTAATAAATTAAAATATATTTTCAATCATAATTTTATTTATTTCCTTATACAAAATTAATATTTAGAATTAGCAAGAATCATTTCAAATATTTTATTAGTTCCAAAAGGCAATAAAACTACTTACAAATTTACCTTTTTCTTTACCAGTTCTTCTTCTGCTCCAATGACCACTCTGGTAGTTGGTATCAGAAGTTTCATGTTCGAATCTTGGCAGTGGAATGGAAGGTTTCACGTTAAACTATAGGTCCCGGTCTAATTAGCCGAGCGAAAAACCATCAATCTTCAATGGCGCAACAGCCCCATGTCGGACCAAGGCCATTTGTCCACTTTCAGATTCCGAAACATGATATGTTTTCTTTTTACGCGATACGGTTTTCAGCTCTGCACCCAACACCCGCTCTACAGTTATTTTAGACCGGAATCTATGATTTAAAGTTTATTTTATACCACTGCAAACATCCATGCCACCGCCGGGACAAGAACCCCAAGCCTGTGACACCGAGCTCCAGTCACTCGTTCATCATCTTTACCAATTACTTCAATAAAAATAAAGAGAATCGAAATATAAATTCCTTTTTAAAATTCATCTAACACTTATCTAAAATCTATCATTCTATACAAATTATTATATTTCAATAAATAAGACTATGAATTTTTATGTTCCTAATCTTTGTAAATGTAACAAAGACATGCCGCGCAGCTAACCAATTTCAAGACAATAACTATTCCAAACGATATGAATAATGGATCCATTATAATATTTTACATATTTAAAAAAATTTTCAAAATGGCAATAAAGGAACATAGATTTGAATTATTTGTCTGAAAAAAAGTTAATCGTTGATAAACTTCTTTACTAACTATTACAGAAAAAATTTATCGTCATAAAGACATATCAAATATTAAACCAACGAAAATTAAACAAATTCAAGAAATCCAAATAACAATGTTTTGAATCAAAGTAAAAATATTCTCAAACCATATAAATTTTTGCAATCATTTAGAATATTATTCATAAATTTGAAAACAATTTTAGATATCAACCATTTTACTGCATAAGAATAATGCAAAAAAACAAAGAAAGAATTTGTATTCATTTACCATTATATTTGAATTGTTCAAAAATGTGAAATAGAAAGATAGAAAATTTGTAAACGCTGCGTTATCTAAAAATAAAAAAAAAAGTTAAAAACATGTTTTTTGTATCAAAAAAAAAGAATTCACAAACCACAATTTTTTTTTTTTTCCTTAATTATTTTGTATCTTATTTATAAATTCTAAAAAAAATTAAAGAAAATTAAAATTAATAAATACAATTAATAAAAATTAATTTTAAAAATTTTAATAATTAAATTAATTAATAAATTTTTAAATTTAGAACAATTATTTTTATTATTTATCTTTATTAGCCATTCATTTAATGCCTCAAACTAAAAATTAGAAATTATTATTATAGATACATTTTTTATTTAAAGAAAAATAAAATGCACATAATATTAATAAAATTAAAAATAATAATAATTTTTATTACAAATTTAGCATAGCTGATTGATTTAGTAATTGAAAATGAAGAAAATAATTCATTATCATATAACATTAAAAAAATTATTGTTATAGAAAATTCATTATCTCATATTTTTTTTTTAAATAACCGTATTTAAATTTATTATTTTGTAATTAATATAATTACATTTCAGTAATAACTCAAAAATCATTAGTAAAAATGTCCACTTCAACAGATGCATAAAAGTCATCTCAACTCGCTTTATGTGTTGATATTATTAAGTTCAACAAAAGAAATCGGTTTAATTCGGTTTAAAGGCGGAAACGGACGAATCGATAGCTTGTTGAGGGGTGACTGTCAAACATACGAATCGCAAACGATTTTTGAAAGAAAAAAAGTTCGTTATTATGGAATTTTTTTTACCTAATTTTTCATTACATACTTATTTAATTTTGTATATAAAATTAAATTTTAATTATTATAAATCAAAATTATTTTAAATGTAATTAAAACCCCTCCAAAAAGCTTTTCTTCCCTTTTACGCTATTTTATTTGAATCCCGTACAATTTGGGAGCTTGCCAATTTTCCGTATAATCGTTGATCGAACAGTAATTGCTTAATAGAAAAAAGTTCAATCAAAAAGTTCTTCTGAAAGTTTGGTAATTCGAACGACATTTACGTGATGAAAATTTTAAGACATTCCCAAAAGAATTATTTTAGAATTTGGAAGTGAAAAATCTAATTATTAAGTAAATATAAAAGTTAACCCTTCAATCACGTTCTTTTACAGACATTTTAACTATTATCTTTATAATTATTACTTCTAACATATTACTTTGTGATTTTTAATTCATTTTCTTTTTAAATATTAATTAAATAAAATTCAATTCATTTACAAACGATAAATTCATTTAATAATTTTTTTTTTCTTGAGGATGAATTACTCCTCTGAAAAGAACGAAATTTAGCTAATCTAATAATTTATTTTAATGAATTTTAACATGAATTTTTTATCCAAATTATAAATTAAATCATTTAATTAATAAGGAAAATTATTAAGTAAATATAAAAGTTAAACCATCAATCACGTTCTTTTACAGACATTTTAACTATTATCTTTATAATTATTACTTCTAACATATTACTTTGTGATTTTTAATTCATTTTCTTTTAAATATTAATTAAATAAAATTCAATTTCATTTACAAACGATAAATTCATTTAATAATTTTTTTTCTTGAGGATGAATTACTCCTCTGAAAAGAACGAAATTTAGCTAATCTAATAATTTATTTTAATTAATTTTAACTCATGAATTTTTTATCCGAATTATAAATTAAATCATTTCATTAATAAGGAAAATTATTGTAAATATAAAAGTTAAACCATCAATCACGTTCTTTTACAGACATTTTGACTATGATCGTTATAATTATTACTTGTAACATATTAATTACTCAGTGATTTTTTAATTCATTTCCTTTTAAATATTAGTTAAATAAAATTTGTTTCTTTTGCAAACGATAAATTTAATTAATATAATTTATTCTTTTTTCATATTTTCTTTATTTTATTTTTTTCTTAAGGATGAATTACTTTTCAGAAAAGAACGAATTTTATCCTAATTAAAAAAAGGGCTTTTATTATAAATTATGCGATAAGTTTATTATTAACTAATTTAAGAGTGTTTAAATATTTTTGTTTCAATTCTGAACGATTTGTGAAATATATTTTTAATGTGAGAAGCTTTGAAAACTCAATTCAGGCCACGTCTAAGTATTGTAGCAATTCATTCATCGTTCGAAAACAACTCTTAATGAGAATTTGATGTTTCACTTAGTGTACTTCTTAGTTAATTGATCCGCGGTGACTTCCGAACATAAATCACTTAGACAGGAAATTTTCTTCTCTTTCGACGTCAGATAAAGTATTATTCGTCCTCTGTGAAATAAACCCTTACTTGTTATTAATTTAATAACATTAAATTTATCTCTTCCTGAGATAAAGTGAAATATTAAGCATCATATCATTTAAAAATTAGTCATAGCCCAAACTAAATTGGGAATATCTCCAGAGAAATAATGGCGATATCTCCTTGATTTATGTTCGTCATTTATTTCGGCGAAAAATAATACCACCTAATTTTGATGTGTTCATTTGCGTATTATTATTAATTAAATAGATTTCAAAAGTATTTACGACTGTAATTAATATCAGGGATGATATAGAGATAAATAAATTCATATTCCAAAAACTAATATTTTATACTGATTAAATGAAAGCTCATTTTTTAACAAAATTCTAGGCAATTTCAATATCTAGTGATTTTAATAAAAAGATTTTTAGGTGGAATTTTTTAAATGACTTCCTTTTACTAATTTTTTTTTTCCATTTGTATGGAATTGTTTAATAGTTCGATTGAGTCAACAATTATTCATAGGAAAATTGGTATCAAATTTTTAAAAGAATTTTTCACAATTCTGCAGGTTTTAAGATAAAAAATGTGACAATGACATTAAATTGGTTTATCTTTTAAACTTTCTTTTTAATATCTACTTTTGTTTATAGAATAAAATTAATTCGGTATAATATTTAAGTAAAAAGTACTTTAATTATATTTTTTAATTGTTTTGTAAGCCTAATTTTCAAATAGATATTTCACGAATTAAAAATTTAGATATAAATTTCCAAACTATTGCATTGTATTTGAAATTTGTTTATTTCCGGACGATGTTTTCTTCAATTTATACTTAAAATGTTAACCTACTCCATAACAATGAATGAATTATTTTGAACACTTGTCTAATACTCATTATTCATGCGTGATGTTAATTTTTTTTCTACATTGTTAATTATTAAAACATTATATATTATAATTTAAATACATGCAACAAAAATTGGGAGAAATGTTTTCAAATTCGTTTGGCCTACTTGTTTAGATTGTTAAATATTAAAACATTATTTATTATAATTTAAATAGATGCAACAAAAATTGGGAGAAATATTTTTTTAAATTCGTTTGGTCAACATGTTCATTTTGTTAATTAATAAAACATAGTAAACAAGTTAACCAAATTTAATTACATATAACAAAAATGGGAGAAATGTTTTCAAATTCGTTTGGCCTACTTGTTTAGATTGTTAAATATTAAAACATTATTTATTATAATTTAAATAGATGCAACAAAAATTGGGAGAAATATTTTTTTAAATTCGTTTGGTCAACATGTTCATTTTGTTAATTAATAAAACATAGTAAACAAGTTAACCAAATTTAATTACATATAACAAAAAATGGGAGAAATGTTTTAAAATTCGTTTGGCCTACTTGTTTAGATTGTTAAATATTAAAACATTATTTATTATAATTTAAATAGATGCAACAAAAATTGGGAGAAATATTCTTTTTAAATTCGTTTGGTCAACATGTTCATTTTGTTAATTAATAAAACATAGTAAAACAAGTTAACCAAATTTAATTACATATAACAAAAATGGGAGAAATGTTTTCAAATTCGTTTGGCCTACTTGTTTAGATTGTTAAATATTAAAACATTATTTATTATAATTTAAATAGATGCAACAAAAATTGGGAGAAATATTTTTTTAAATTCGTTTGGTCAACATGTTCATTTTGTTAATTAATAAAACATAGTAAACAAGTTAACCAAATTTAATTACATATAACAAAAATGGAAGAAATGTGTTCAAATTCGTTTGGCCTACTTGTTAATCATAATCTATTATAATTTAAATACGTACAACAAAAATGGGGTAAATGTGTTCAAATTCGTTTGGCCTACTTGTTTAGATTGTTAAATATTAAAACATTATTTATTATAATTTAAATACATGCAACAAAAATGGAAGAAATGTGTTCAAATTCGTTTGGTCAACTTGTTAATCATAATCTATTATAATTTAAATACGTACAACAAAAATGGGGTAAATGTGTTCAAATTCGTTTGGCCTACTTGTTTAGATTGTTAAATATTAAAACATTATTTATTATAATTTAAATACATGCAACAAAAATTGGGAGAAATATTTTTTTTTTAAATTCGTTTGGTCAACATGTTCATTTTGTTAATTAATAAAACATAGTAAACAAGTTAACCAAATTTAATTACATATAACAAGAATGGAAGAAATGTGTTCAAATTCGTTTGGTCAACTTGTTAATCATAATCTATTATAATTTAAATACGTACAACAAAAATGGGATAAATGTGTTCAAATTCGTTTGGCCTACTTGTTTAGATTGTTAAATATTAAAACATTATTTATTATAATTTAAATACATGCAACAAAAATGGAAGAAATGTGTTCAAATTCGTTTGGTCAACTTGTTAATTATAATTTATTATAATTTAAATACGTACAACAAAAATGGGATAAATGTGGTTTCATTCGATTGGTCAACTTGTTTACATTATTACTTATTATTAATAATTATATATTGATATATTAATTTAACATTATTAATTATCTACTAATGGATATAATATAATAGAAATGTAATTGATATATTTAAAAAATTATCTAGCTATATTAATAAAATTTTTATTTTAAATTTCATAGAGCTTCGGTCATTATATTACTATTTATTTACAGGATATTTCAATGTCAATTATGTTATTATTTTGTCCAAAATCATGCTGGTTATATTATATATTTGCAATAGTATATTAGATAGTGTCAGTATTCAGTTAGATCAATGAAAAACCAAAAGACCTTATGGTATAATGATAGTAATATATATTTATAAATATTTTGTAAAATTAATTGTAGTTTTTTTTTTATTATTCTTAAAGCTCAATCACTTCTAGACACAGTTTCTTATTCACATATTACAATCATTTCTTGTTTTGTGTTCAAGTATTTCAGTTATTTTAACATCGTTGCCAAATATATCAATGTTTATCTTTTGAAAAAGACTTCAGTTATATTAAACAAACAAACTTTCATTTAATTCCAGAGTGTTAAAAGTAAAATATTCATTTTCTCCTCAAAAAAAAAAAAAAAATTTGCAAAGTATTATTGTGTCTCTCGCGTCATTTTTTATCTCATAGCCTGTTTATGCTAATGTTGTTTATATTTACTAAATATAATGGAAGGAAAAAAAAAATTGCAAGAAAAAAAATTGTAGGTTTTTAATCCTATATTTCAGTCCGAACAGAAAAAAAAAAAAAATCGTTCGACAAACCTACAGAAAAAAATTCTGCAACCAGAAAATCAATCCGAAAGTATTACATTCGGCTAGGTATACGAAAAAAAAATTTTTAAGAGGAACAAAAGAATTTTAATCTTCGTCGCTGTATATTTTCAAGAATGCTATCTGGCTCAATTACAATGTACTGCCGTGTTTTACATGATCCAATTTACATAAACAAGCATTTTTTTTTTCAATGGTTTATTCTTGAGTTGCACATTTTTCTACGTCAAAGAGTATTTCAGTCATATCGAAAAATATTCTTCTTCTTCTTTTAAAAATTGTTTTATTTTTTGCATCATTTCTTTCAGCGATTCTTTTAACTTTTTTAACTCAGCTCAGCTTTTGTATCTCATTTTTCTGGACGAATAAAAAAAAAGGAAAAGAAATAAAGGATTATTCGTATTTCCTGAGCGTATCTATTCTCTTTTTCCTAAATAATCTATCAAGCATAATCCTTTTTCACAACCGTTTCGTCCATTCGGAATTTATAGCGAAAAGCGGTTGCCAGATCCCCAGCGACAAACAAAGTCGATTCTAGTCGTTTGGTCTTTTGACTTTTTTTTCTTCTTCTTCTGCCTTTTAAATGGATCTTTAATCTCCACCGATCGTTCCCATGCTATTTTCTCCCGTTTTCTGTCCATTTTATGTCCTTTTTCTCTATTTTTATTGTGATCCTTCCCAGGGTGCACGGGGAAAACGACGAAGCGAAAACATTTGAAATGTTCGAAACATGAATCGACGGTGAGTGAAACTCGTTCCGTGTTCCGTAATGGAGGACCTTCACCTGTTTCGGTTTTCTATCCCATAGTTCTTGTGATCTGTTCTTCTTTTTCTGAAATGCCATTGCTGGAACTGGAAGGGGAAGATGGAAAATTGCGCGCATATACTTTGGTTATGACCCCATCTATTTCTTAAGATGTATTGATACTGAATTTTCTGGGAAGATATAAGCAATATATACAACAGAATGAAATTCGTGTTATGGGAACTTTATTTTAGTAGATTTTTATTTATATAAAAGCAGAATTTTTTTTTCAATCTACTTAATTTTAAATTAAATATAACAAGTTCAACACCTCGGCTTATACCAGACTAATAACTGCGTCAAGAAGAGGGCCAATTTCAGTTTCATGGGAACACTTTAATTTTTATTTACAAGCATTATATATATATACAGATCTCTGAGATAATACATATTAATACTTACAAAAAAAAAATTAAAGATATTCACAAATGCAGTTTATTTCAGTTTTTCCGTGTTCGGGATTTTCAGTTTTTTCTGTGATTTCCATGTCTCTAGTTTTTTCTGTGTTTTTTTTTTTTTTTTTTGAGTTCCAGATTTTCTAATGGATTGAAATACACATTTTTTAATAGATGTGTATTTTATATATTAAGAGATTTTCTCCAGAAATAATAATAAAATTTATATTTTAAATTTCATAGAGCCTCAGTCATTATGTAATTATTTATTTGTAGGATATTTTAAGAATTTCAGTTATGTCATTATTGTGCACAAATTCATGTAAATTATATTACATATTTGCCCTTGTATATTGAAGATATAGTTCGGTTCAGCCCATGAATTAATAAGATTTTATTTGCATGATGATTGTAATATATATTGATAAATATTTTGTGTAGTTACTTGCAATTGGTTTGTGTGTTACGCTTTAAGCTATTTAAGCTATACATAGTGTTATTTTTAGATATTACAACAAGTATGTTGTAAACGTAAAACAAGTATTTCAATTTTAAACGTAACGTGCACAAGTATTTCAGTTTTTATAACATCGTTGCATAATATATCAGTGCTTTTCTTTTGAAAAATATTTTCAGTTATATTAAACAAACGTGCTTTCATTTACTTCCCCAGTGTTAAAAGTAAAATATTCATTTTCTACTCAAAAAAAAAAATTTGCACAGCATTATTGTGTTTCTTGGTCGTTTTTTTTTTTTATCGTGGCGTGTTTATGATACTGTTGTTTATATTTACTGAATATAATGCCAGTATATAAAAAATTACAGGTTTTTAATCCTATATTTCAGCCCAAACAGAAAAAATCGTTTGACAAACATATAGAAAATAAATTCCCAACCAGAAAATCAATTCGAAAGTATTACATTCGGCTAAGTAAACGAAAACAAAACTTTTTATGAGCAGCAAAAGAATTTTAATCTTCGTCGCTGTATATTTTCAAGAATGCTAGCTGTCTCAATTACAATGTACTGCCGTGTTTTACATGAGCCAATTTACATAAACAAGCGATTTTTTTTTCAATCGTTTGTTCTTCAGTTGCACATTTTTCTACGTCAAAGATTATTTCAGTCATATCGAAAAGATATTCTTCTTCTTCTTTTAAAAGGTTTTTTTTTTATTTTATTTTTTTCGCATCTTTTCTTTCAGCGATTCTTTTAACTTTTTCCACTCAGCTGAGATTTTGTATCTCATCAAATCAAATATAACTCTAACGTCTCGTCCTATTCTAGACCTATAACGGCTTCAAGAAGAGGGCCTTTTTCATGTTCTTGGCAGCATTTTAATTTTTATTTACAATCATTATAAATGGCAAGCAAATTATGGTGTAATCCCTATTCTATCTGTAATTGCTTCGAACTATGAAGGTCGCTCAGATATTCTCTAATTTCATGTGGTCTCATTATTTATGAACTGAATATCTGCTATCAGATTTGAAAGACAACTTGTTCTCAATAGTACAAAACACTAATTGCATATAATATAAATATCCACAACTCTGCTTATCTGCTGTCAAATTTGTGTGATAGGTTGTCGTTGTGTACTTGTTAAAGAATATACATTCCACTCTCCTAAGAACGAAATGATATAACACTTCTTGTGGTAAAAATTCTACATTATTAAAACATTATTCATCATAATTTAAATGCATAAAACAAAAATGTTAGAATTGTTTCCAAATCCATTTGATCAACTTATTTACATTGTTAATTATAGTTAATAACTATCTATGATAGATGTATTAATTTAACATTACTATTTATAATGGATATAATACATATTTTTCAATATATATGTAATTGATATATTAAGAAATTTCCTATAAAAATATTAATAAAATTTTATTTTAAATTTAAAAGAGCTTCCGACTTTATATAAATGTTTATTTACAGGATATTTTAAGAATTTCTACTATGTCATTATTAAGCAAAATGGATGTCACATATTTTCACTAGCATATTGAACATGTAGTTCAGTTCAGTCAATAAATTCTATAATAAAATTCTATGGTATAATATATATTGACAAATATTTTGTCTAGTTAATTGTAGTTGTTTTATATATTACTCTATAATCTCCAGTATTTCTAGACAATTTATATTCAGATATTACAGTCATTTCTTATTTCATGCTCAAGCATTTCAGTTTTTATAACATCGACGCAAAATATATCAAGGTTTTTCTTTTGAAAAAAAAACTCAGTTATAATAAACAAACAAACTTGCATTTACTTCCCCAGTGTTAAAAGTAACATAGTCATATTCTATTCAAAAAAATTTACAAAGCATTATTGTGTTTATTGCGTCACTTTTATCTCATGGCGTGTTTATGTTGTTGTTTACATTTACTAATTATATAATGCCAGGATGGAAAAAAATTGAAGATTTTTAATCCTATATTTCAGTCCGTTCAGATCCCCAGCGACAAACAAAGTCGATTCTAGTCGTTTGGCCTTTTGCCTTTTTTTTTTCTTCCTGTGCCTTTTAAATGGATCTTTAATCTCCACCGTGCTATTTTTCTATCCTTTTCTTTTCTTTTTTTTTATGTCTTTTTTTCTCTATCTTTATTGTGACCCTTCCCGGGGTGCACGGGGAAAAACGACGAAGCGAAAAACAAATTAGAAATGTTCCAAACATGAATCGACGGTGAGTGAAACTAGTTCCGTGTTCCGTAATGGAGAACCTTCGCCTCTTTCGGTATTCTGGTTCTGGTGATGTATTTTCTCTAACAATATTAATAAAATTTTTATTTTTAAATTTCGTAGAGCTTCTGTCTTTGTATATTTACAAAATATTTTAAGAATTTCTATCATGTCACTGTGCACATATTATTGCACTGTATGAATGTTACTGAATTGCATATGTTTATTGCACTGTACTTCTATAGTGCAGATATAATTCTGTTCAGTCAATAAAATAATAAGATTTTATGATATATTTAAAGATTGCAATATATATTGATATATATTTTGTATACTTAATTACAGTTGTTTTGTGTGTTATTCTGTAAGATCCATTATATCTAGGCATAGTTTTATATTTGCTATTACATTCATTTTTTTTATTTTCTGCACGTGTATTTCAGTTTTTATAACTTCGTTGCAAAATATATCAATGTTTTTATTTGAGAAAAATTCATTTATTTTTAATTCTTTTTATTTACTTTCCCAGTGTTAAAAACTAATTTTTTATTTATTTATTATTTTTTTTTTTTCGTCTTTTCAATATATTTAGTAAATGTACATTTTTTCTTCAAAAAAAATTTTGCAAACCCTTATTGGGTCTCTTGAGTCATTTTATCATGGCGTGTTTATGCTAGTGTTGTTTACATTTACTAAACATAATTCCAGGATGAAGAAAAAAATTGCAGATTTTTAATCCTATATTTCATTCCATACTGAAAAAAATCGTTTGACAAACGTACAGAAAAAAAATTCCACAGTCAGAA
This sequence comes from Caerostris extrusa, assembly GCA_021605095.1. Lineage (NCBI taxonomy): Eukaryota > Metazoa > Arthropoda > Arachnida > Araneae > Araneidae > Caerostris > Caerostris extrusa. The sequence goes on from BPLR01016432.1 coordinate 204,846, forward strand.
AATCAACTGAAAGTATTACATTCAACTAGGTAAACGAAAAACTTTTTATGAGGAACAAAAGAATTTTAATCTTCGTCGCTGTATATTTTCAAGAATGCTAGCGGGCTCAATTACAATGTACTGCCGTGTTTTACATGATCCAATTTACATAAATAAGCGATTTTTTTTCAATGGTTTATTCTTGAGTTGACAAATTTTTCTACGTCAAAGAGTATTTCAGTCATATCGAAAAAATATTCTTCCTTCTTCTTCTTTTAAAAGAGTTTTTATTTATTCATTTATTTATTTTGCATCCTTTCTTTCAGCGATTAGTTTAAAATTTTTCACTCAGCTGAGCTTTTGTATCACATTTTTCCTAGAGACGACACAAAAAATATTGAAAGGAAAAGAAACAAAGGATTATTCGTAGTTTCTGCGCGTATCTATCCGCTTTTTTCCTGAATAATCTATCACGCATAATCCTTTTTCACAACCGTTTTGTCTATCCGGAATTTATCGCGAAAAGCGGTTGCCTTAGCAACACACAAAGTCGATTCTAGTCGTTTGGCCTTTTGCCTTTTCTTCTTCTTCTTCTTCTGCCTTTTAAATAGATCTTTAATCTCCACCGATCTTTCCCATGATATTTTTTGAACGTTTTCTTTCCTTTTTATGTCCTTTTTCTCTGTCTTTATCGTGACCATTCCCGGGTTGCACGGGGAAAACGACGAAGCGAAAAACAAATTCGAAATGTTCCAAACATGAATCGACGGTGAGTGAAACTCGTTCCGTGTTCCCTAATGGAGACCCTTCGCCTATTCCGGTTTTCTGTCCCGTAGTTCTGGTGATCTGTTCTTTTTCCTGAAATGCCATTGCTCGAACTGGAATGGAAAGATGGAAAATGGCGCGCATATACTTTGCTTATAGGTTCATGGGAACACTTTAATTTTTATTTACAAGCATTCTGTACATGTACAGAAGATGGAGTTAATACAAATTAATATTTACAAAAATGAAAATTAAAGATTAAAATTTGATTCAAACATGCAGTTTGCTTCAGATTTTTTGAATTCGGGATTTTCGGTTTTTTTGGGGACTTCCTATTTTTTGTAGTTCGAGATTTTCTAATGGATACCATATGCATCTTTTAATAGATATGTGATTGATATATTAAGAAATTTTCTTTAATAATATTAATAAAATTTTTATCTAAAATTTCATAGAGCTTCTGTCTTTATACAACTATTTATTTACAGGATATTTTAAGAATTTCTATTATGTAATACATGATAAAAATTCTATTCATAATACTTTTAATTACAATATAGTAGCATGTCGAAAATATAGTTACGTTCAATACAAAAACAATCATAAGATTTTATGGTGTAATGAGTGTAATATATATTGATAAAGGTTTTGTGTGCTCTCTTCATAATCCATTATTTCTGGAGGTAGTTTTTTTTATTTAGATATTACATGCATTTCTTATTTTGTGTGCAAGTATTGTAGTTTTTATAATATCGTTGCAAAATATATCAATGTTTCTCTTTGAAAAAACAATTCAGTTATATTAAACAAACAAACTCGTATTTACTTGTCTAGTATTAAATGTAAAATATTCATTTTCTGTAAAAAAAAATTGCAAAGCATTACTGTGTCTCTTGCGTCATTTTTTTTTTTTATCTCATGGCGTGTTTATGTTACTGTTGTTTATATTTACTAAATATATTGCCAGGATGAAAAAAATTGTAGGTTTTTAATCCTATATTCTCAGTCCGTAGAGAAAAAAATCGTTTGACACACCTACACAAAAAAAAATTCCGCAACCAGAAAATCATTCCGAAAGTATTACATTCAACTAGGTAAACAAAAAAACTTTTTTATGAGGAACAAAATAATTTTAATCTCCGTTACTGTATATTTTCAAGAATGCTAGTGGGCTGAATTACCAATGTACTGCCGTGTTTGACATGAGCCAATTGACATAAACAAGCGATTTTTTTTTAAACCGTTTATTCGTGAGTTGCACATTTTTCTAAGTCAAAGAGTATTTCCGTCATATCGAAAAATATTCTTCTCCTTCTTTTAAAAGGGTTTTATTTTTTGCATCTTTTCTTTCAGCAATTCTTTTAACTTTTTCCACTCAGCTGAGAGTTTGTATCTCATTTTTTTCTGGACGAATAAAAAAAGAAAAGAAATAAAGGATTATTCGTATTTCCTGCGCGTATCTATCCTCTTTTTCCTGAATAATCTATCACGCATAATCCTTTTTCACAGCCGTTTTGTCCATCCGGAATTTATGGCGAAAAGCGGTTGCCAGATCCCCAGCGACAAACAAACTCGATTCTAGTCGTTTGGTCTTTTGCCTTTTCTTTTCTTCCTTTAAATGGATCTTTAATCTCCACGGATCGTTCCCATGCTATTTTTCTCCCGTTTTCTTTCCATTTTATGTCCTTTTTCTCTATCTTTATTGTGACCCTTCCCGGGGTGCACGGGGAAAACGACGAAGCGAAAACAAATTGAAATGTTTCAAACATGAATCGACGGTGAGTGAAACTCATTTCCGTGTTTCGTAATGGAGGACCTTCGCTTATTTCGGTTATCTGTCCGTAGCTTTGATTTATTCATTTTTCCTGACAAAAATAAAAATATTAAAAATATATATTGAATAGAGATAAAATTATTGCCATCCTCTTTTCCTGAATAATCTATCACGCATAAACTTTTTCACAACCGTTTCGTGGAATCGCAAAAAGCGGTTGCCATCCCCAGCGAAAATTGTGGTCGTTTGGCTTTTGCATTCATCTTCTGCCTTTTAAATGGATCTTTTTTTTTTCTCCCTGTTTTCTTTCCATTTTATATCCTGTTTATCTACCTTTATTTGACCCTTCCTGGGTCACGGGGGAAAACGACGAAGCGAAAAACAAAGTCGAAATGGTTCCAAACATGAATCGACGGTGAGTGAAATCGTTCCGTAATGGAGGACTTTGCGTATTTCGGTTTTCTGTCCCGTAGTTATGTTCTTCTTCTTCTGAATGCCATTGCTGAACTGGAAGTGGAAGATGGAAAATGGCGTGCATATACTTTGTTATGACCTCATCTATTTCTTAAGATGCATTGATACTGCATTTTCCTGAGATTTAAGCAATATATAAAACATCCAATTTAAACTGTAGGTCCCGGTGTAATATGACTAGATCATTGGGTGTAGGCCTGTCAACCCCACCCCATAAAAAGAAAACATTTAATGTTTCGAAACTGCCAGTAGGCCGACTATTTCGACTCACCATGTGTCTGTTGCGCCTTTTAAGAAGAATTTTACTTTTCCACAAAACTATAAACTGGACTTTAAGCTTTATGTATCTTAATTAAAAGACGCATAAAAGTATCACATATCGGTTCTTAAAAAATATTAATTTAAAAAAATAAATAAAATATATTAATTACTTTATAAAAGTTAATTTTTATTCTTTCATTTAAATGTGTGCTGGTATAGCCTAATTTTCATATATATATATTTTTTTTTTTCATTTATTAATATTTTCTTCGTTTGATTAAATAAAGATCAATTACTTCTATAATTGCATGTCCCTATAACTCAAATATTGGTGAAGAATTATAAATAGGATCTGATTTAAAAACAATTTTGCTAGTTAAAATAAGTTCCACATTAATTAAGATAAAATATGCAATAATCACTTTGAAATTTAGGAATAAAAGACAAATTTCGTTTTAATTCACAATTAATCCTCTAATTAAGGTTTATGAAAATGGCAAATAGCAGAAATTTGAAAAAGTACTTTAAATTTAATATTAAAGTCCAATTAATGTTTTAAAATTTTGTACAGAATAATTTTAGAACAGCTTATTAAATCGAATGATAAATACAAACAATAGATATTAGAAATTTTTAAAGAATTACCTAAAATATTTCATTATAATCATATTTTAATAAATAATGCATAAAAGCTGTTTTTGCACTTTTAGATTTGTTTAATCACGTTCTTACCCTAATTTTCCAGCAATTCATTAATTTTTCTTATTCTCAATTAAATAAATCTGATATTGAATAATTATAAACAGGGGTATATTTTATATTTCTAGGATACTTTAATACAGAATTCTTTAATTAATAAGCATCATTTATAATAATTTAAATACATACATCAAAAATGGGAGAAATATTTTCAAATTCGTTTAGTCAACTTGTGTACATTGTTAATTATTAAAACATCATTTATTATAATTTAAATACATACAACAAAAATGGGAAAAATGTTTACAAATTCTATTTGATATTTATTTTTGTTAATAATTAAAACTTTTTATTATAATAGATACATGCAAACAAAATTAGAATTCAAATTGGTCAACTTGTTTATCTACTAATGTTAAAACATCATATATTATCCTTAAATACATACATCAAAAATGGGATAAATGGTATCTTATTGAAATTTATTAACAATATTTTTTAATATAAAATTAACATTTTTTATTTTAAATTTCATAATTGATATTCCGTAACAATTTTATAACTATTTATTTATTCGTTTTAATTTTAAGATTTTTCTATTGTGCAAAAATTACATATTTGCAATAGTATATTGAAGACGTTAAGTTGTCAATAAAGTAATACTTTATGATATAATGATTGTAATATATATTGATAAATATTTTGGGTAATTAATTGAATATTGTAGTTATTTTACATATTTGCGAGTAATATATAATTCAATTCAGTCAATGAAGTAATAGGATTTTTATAGTATAATGATTGTAATATATAATGATAATTATTTTGTGTAGTTAATTACATATTTATAATAATTTATAGTTAAGTTCCGTTGAAGAAATAATAAGATTTTATAATAAAATGATTGTAATATGTATTGATAAGTATTTCGTGTAATTAATTACATATGTAGTTAACTATATATTTGCAATAATATATAATTCAGTTACGTCCAAGAAATAATATTTTACAGTATAATGACTGTCATATATAAAGATAAATATTTTATGCTGTTAATTGTAATTGTGTTGTCTGTTACTCTTTAACCTCCATTATTCTAGGCGTAGTTTTTTATTTAGATATCACACTCATTTCTTATTTCGTGCTTAAATATTTCAGTGTTATAACATCGTTGCAAAATATATCAAAGTTTTTCTTTCGAAATAAATTTCAGTTATATTAAACAAATAAACTTTCATTTACTTCCCTAGTTTTAAAAGTAAAATATTCATTTGCTCTTAAAAAAAAAAAAATTTACAAAGCATTATTGTGTCTCTGAGTCATTTTTTTACTTCTTGGCGTGTTTATATTACTATTGTTTACATTTACTAAATATAATGCCAGGATGTAAAAATTGTAGGTTTTTAATCCTATATTTCAGTCCGTACAGAAAAAATCGTTTGACAAACCTATAGAAAAATTATGCAACCAGAAAAATCAATCCGAAAGTATTACATTCGACTAGGTAAACGAAAAGACTTTTTTTATGAGGAACAAAAGAATTTTAATTTTCGACTTTATATATTTTCAAGAATGCTAGCGGGCTCAATTGCAATGTACTGCCGTGTTTCATGAGTCAATTTACATAAACAAGCTGATTTTTTTTTTCAATCGTTTGTTCTTGAGTTGCAACATTTTTCTACGTCAAAAAGTGGTATTTCTGTCATATCGAAAAATATTATTCTTCTTCTTTTTTTAAAGAGAATTTTTTTTTATTTTATTTTTTTGCATCTCTCTTCTTTTCAGCGATTCTTTTAACTTTCACTCAGCTGAGCTTTTGTATCTCCTTTTCCAGACGAAAAAATTATTAAGAGGAAAAGAAACAAAGGATTATTAGTATTTCCTGCGCGTATCTATCCTCTTTTTCCTGAATAATCTATCAACGCATAATCCTTTTTCACAACCGTTTTGCCCATCCGGAATTTATTGAGAATAGCGGTTGCCAGATCCCCAAAAGGACAAAGCCGATTCAAGTCGTTTGCCTTTTTGCTGTTTGTTTTCTTCTTGTCTTTTGCCTTTTAAATGGATCTTTAATCTCCACCAATCGTTCCCATGCTATTTTACTCCCGTTTTCTTTTCATTTTATGTCCTTTTTCTGATGCACGGGCGAAAAACGACGAAGCGAAAAACAAATTGAAATGTTCCAAACATGATTCGACTTAGTGAGTAAACTCGTTCCATGTTCTTGGTAATGGAGGACCTCTTCGCCTATTTCGGTTTCCCTGTCCCTATTCAGTGTGATCTATTCTTCTTTCTGAATTGCCATTGCTCGAACTGGAAGGGGAGAAGATGAAAATATATGCATATACTTTGTTATGCATCCTATCATTTCTTAAGATGTACTGATACTGCGTTTTCCTGAAGATGGGCAATATATAAAACACAATGAAATCTCATGTTTTAAATTTACTTTTTAGTAATATTTTTTGAATATAAAAGTTATAATTTATTTCAACTACTTTATTTTGTGCGGCAAATGATAGATATTTCAATCGGAAGGTTCTTCAGTCGGGTTCTTTGAGGATGAGACCACCTTTGAGGGTATTTGTCTGAAAATCATTTGAGACATTGCCAATTCAGCGTAGTAGCCCCTCGTGGTTTCCCATGATATCAGCGACCTTAGCTAATTTTCACTTTGAATAGGCCTTCCACATTGGGCAGTAGACAGATCTCAGGTAAAAATCTCTCGACATTCAAAAACCGAAACAATTGATTAATTAAAGTGGAGTTTATTGATTCTGTACTTATACCATTGAGGTTCCACTAGACTCGTCTCTGTGCATTAGCTGCATATTTATAGGTCATGATCATTGACATGATAGAGATTTAGTATTACTAAAAGGTAATTATGGAGATGCAAACTACACTTTTTCTATATTAACCACCGTGTATTTATTTAATACGTGTTCATTGACATGCTTGATAGAATTAATATTGGTGAAAGACACCTACGAATTTCAAGTAACTACACTTGTGTCTACATTAAAAGTGGCATTTATCTGTCATACGTCGTCATTATTTATATGCCAGCAGATCTGTAGTTTTATTAAAAGACATCAAGGATGTTTTAACTACATCACCTGATATTAACGGTGTATTTATTTGCAATACGCTGTCATTATCGCCTGTGAAACAGTATATATTGTTATTTCATAGTTCCACATGTTTCAAGTAAAACTTATGTCAGTAAAACTTTAAGAGAAAAATATAACAAATGAAATAAAAGGATTAAAATAATATTAATTATTAAAAAGTTCATTGATAAGAAATAAATGTTATAAAAACAGATAATTTGTAAATATTATAAGTTAAGTGAGAAACTGTATTATTTACAAAGTTAGCA